>JAPYZN010000592.1:0-26161 GCA_030522865.1 Psyttalia lounsburyi
TCCATTGTACTCCGATTCCGTTAGAATCATTCAATATGATATTCGTTCAAGTATGTGAGGGGAAAAAAATAAATAAGAAAAATAATTTTTTTAGGGGTGCCCATTTTGCCCCCACTGTATATAATATTTCCGAGAATCAAACGAATGCTAGATGTTTACGATTCTCCATATTAAACCGGGCCCCCTAGTCACATTGAATTCCCCACGCAGTATTGGCAGTATATTTTGTAAACACTTGCAATTTACGAGTCGTTTTTATACCTTAAATCCGCAAGTCCCATTCGGCAGTCATCGGTCGGAAAGCATCTCCCATTTTTTTTCAAAATTCCACATTCATGGAAATGTCAACGAAACCTATTGAGCCCTAAGAGGTCGAGAAATAGAGGACTGGTTCGATGATTTCCACTTGATAATTCACGATAACGACGCCTAATACACGATAATTATCTAATACCTGCCTCCGAGTATCATTCCGTAAATATTTACAGGCCAATTCTCCCCCGTATACTGAGAAAACAACTGTTACATTTACGATCCCAGAAGTAATCGTTAAATTGTAGGACAAGAGGCCATTCGACATATATCAAAAAATATCCCACGAGCGCTTGTAGAAACATAAAAACTTGTGTATCATTTCATTAATTGGTAGTAGATTTAATTGGATTCCCCCCTCTCGCCAAACACAAAACCAGAATGATTCGAATTTTTTGAATTCTCTCTCTGACTGAGAGAGTTGACCTGTTCTGGGTGTGGAGAGCTGGGTCACATATTTTATTTCATTTCGTTTTTTTTTCTCTACCCATCGTGCGAGGTATTTCAACGTCCTTCTGTGTTACAGATAGGGAAGTGGACTAATTTCGATACAAAACAGGAGTTGGGGAAAAGGCTTGAGGCAAAAAAGGGGATATCGTGTTACGAAATTAAATTACAATGAGATTGTGAATAGGGGCCCGAATGTGTCAGCCTGATGATTTTGACGGGACATGTTACAACCCGTTGGTTAGTCAAATCCCACGGGAGAGTCCTCTCGCATTCCTCCGGACGAAATTCGATTCGAATAAAAGTTTAGTAGCGAAACGGTAAAACGGTCCGCGTCCAATTTTGTTGTGTGGAGTAAGCAAAAGACACTTCCCAGTTGGAGAATTTAGAAGACATGCAATCTAGAATTCTTCGATTTCAATGAAATGTGAATATTCAGGGACGAATTACGTTGAATTTTTAGTGAACTTTGAACATTCAGAAATTCTTTCCTGGAAATCTAAGAATGTTATCGTTAAATTTTCAGCATTTCTATTAATTTTCAAAGCAAATCAAATTAAAAGCTGCTGTCCTCAGTGATTTTTTGCTGGCGAAATTTCTTGAAACTTCAATAGTATTGAAATGTCATAAAATTTGCCGTATTTTCCAAAAATCTAAACAATTATCATTTTTTATTTAGGAAATTAATTATTTAACTAAACGCTACCGTGATCAAGCTAATGCAATAGTTTTATCCATCAAATAGATAATCATACGAAAATATTATATAGAAAAAGAGGATCGTCTGCTCTCCAGAGGACTTCGAGGTTCGCCGACCGATGAAAAATAAATAAATCACTTAAACGATTGAACGACGGGACGGGTTCTACACCTAATGAAATATATGAATTATGAGGGGAAAATCATTTGAAATGGGAGGCAAAGAAAAAATAAAGGATGACTGTTCAGAAAGTTCATCAATTAAAAAAAAATTAATGGAAAATTGAACTGAAAAAAAAATTTAAAAAATTGCCCTCTGATAATACAGACTTTTCAGAGATTGTAATAGTCGACTGTTCTCAACAGTTCTTCCCCTGGGAATCCCAGCAAAACTCCGTACACCAGTTCACGAATGAGGGAAGAGGAGGACCGAAAAGAGCGGCCAGCATTCCACTGCTCGACCCGCGACCCCCGACCCGCGCTCCCTAAATCATCCATCGCTCGCAATTCCGTTTTTGTTTCCACTGCATTCGTAAAAATAGACTACGATAATTTCCATCTGAATTTTTATAAAAATCTTTGCTTCTCCCGGTTTCAGGATATTCCCCATCGAAAAGATTACATTTCACTGACCGATTTTCAAATCATTGTGATTGAAATACCGTGTTTAGTTTGTAAACATCGGAGTAATATCGGAATAATGCGGACTTAAACACCCAGTGAAATGGAAAATAAACTGTCTGGAAATACGAAAACCATTTATTTATGGTTGTGATTGATATGTTTGTCGATTTTATTCGGTCAGATTCGCTGTTGAATATTTTTTTTTTATTCAACTAACAGGTGTATTTAGATGTAAATCTAATCCAATTGAATTGCCAAAGAATTACAAATTAAAAAATTTTTGTGCAAATTCTTAGAAACAATTTTATAAATTTTATTTCTTAATATGAAGATGCGACTGTTTAGTGATATTGATTTTTTATCTAATATATCAACATGAATTTTCAGTGTAAATCCCCAACAGTCCCCGATATTCCAAACCCATCCCAAAAAAACCCTGAATGACTCGCAGCCCGCAATTCATCTATCCACGACTGTTGGTGTATTCCCCACAGGCATTTAAAAGTTCCAAGAAAGTATAATATTACAGCAACTCGATATTTTCTCGATGATCCTCATTGTCCTCCTCGCCATGCCCCCTAACCTAAAAATCCACAGATATAGCTACTGTGTTTGGATCCCAAGGTAGCCCAGGATGATTTACCCCGTCTTCGGTTACCCATTCTCATCGTCAATCTCCCCACAAAGACCAGAAACTAGGAGATAGAGAGAAACAGTTCCAAACAGTTTCAAATAAACACTCTCTCATTTCTCGATTCAAAAATAAAATTCTGGTTTCAATCAGATACCAACCCAGAGAAATTCCATCAAAACAATTCAACCCCGAAACGCTCAAAACACGCATAAAAATCGTTAGAGGCCTGGCAAATGCTAGTGAACTTCCCCCCACGCATCTCCGAGATTATTTTCTCAGCTGGCACAGTCCGAGAGAAGCCAATCTCGTGAATGAGACGTGAGACAATTAAGACCCGTCTAGCTATGTTTTCACAGAAGCCCGATGACACGGAGTTGTCACGTCAATGTCAATCAAAGCGCATCCGATCTAACCTACAAATCTAAATAACTGCAGAAGGCATCTTCAACCTCATTTCGTGGCACCTTACAGCCACTAAGGTATTATCAACACTTTTTGGAGGGTGTTTACCTCAATTTTACGTATATTATTTAAAAAATTATCTTTGAATTCTAATAATTGCCGTACACACAATTAATTTTATTAGAATTTCATTGAGGGTTGACATTTTTACCGTGAAAATCCCATTAAAATATTATAATTTTGCCTGAAGCAACTGCACTCGTTACTGAGGTTCTCAGAAGTAATTTTAACGTTTAATAATAGTAAGATGAATAAATAAGGAATGAAACACGCAATTCTTTACTTCTCGTTAAGACTATTTCAGCCTTTGGCATCGATCGATTTTCGGATTTCAAAAAAAATACATTTTTTTCTCCATAAACTTTTTCACTCTGCAGAGTATTTAATTCTTTCATTGCATGAAATATCCGACGAAAGAAGTCACTCCCCCCAAATAAAAAAGAATAGAACAACCGTTAATTCCAACCCTCCATTTTCTTCGTGTAGCACCTAAAAGTCTTCTGACATCTCAACTTGGTGAATCAGTAGTTTAATTGCGACCCTAGGGATATTATTGGCAGTTTAGTGGGCGGCAACGCATCTCTCTTCCCGTTAGAGATCACAAATATGAACAAGAGAGACGCGAAATGGTAGCGCTGAGACGCGCCCCGAGGCTAAGCGGCATTTTGCAACAAATCTCCACTTGTCTAAATCAGTTTCAAGTGAGATAAGTGTTTTAGGCCCTGAGGCCCTTAAAAACTCCCACGTACCCCGGGACGGAAGATTGAGTTGGTCGTTGTGATGAGCAAATGGTGCCGTCGGACCGCGCTGCACTCGAGCCACCTAACCTCAACGCCCTCCATCTCTCATTCATCTCATAATTATCGTATTTATCAATTCAACATTGATGAATTTGCTCTTTTGTTAGACAAGCTACCCGAGAAAGAAAACTTCAGCCGAGTAAATTTACTTGCTACAAGAAAATCCACACATTTTCAATGCAGTTATACAGGTATACTTGTGGTAAGTAAATTTACTTGAAGAAGAATTAACTGAAGAAATATTTTTTCTCCATGTACTCCTCGAAATCCGATTTTTAGGTATTTCTAGAGGAAAAAATCCCGGGGCCTTAGCCGGGAATCGAACCGGAATGTCCCCGGTACCCGTTGGGTTAATTTAATTTTAATTTTCTATTTCAAACTAAAAATGAAGCGATAATATTTTAGGGGCGCAATTATATTGCCGATGTAAACAACAGATTAATATAATTGCCTATTATCGACAAAAATTTATCTGAAACTATGATCAAAATTGTAATGAGTGAACGTAGAAACGACAAAATGAGAACTACGACAATTAAAAATCTGCTGAATTACTGCCTGCAATGTCCTCTACATTCTGTGACATGTGTTTTTCCCTCGCATGGAGTTGGCGTCTGATTTCAAGTCCAGGTCTGGCCAAAAACGCGAGTAAAACAACCATGGCTTTACTAGTGAACGCTGCTTTTCCGCAATAATTTTCACTTTTACGAATTTGGGGAAAAGCCAACACCAATCCTCGCTCGTGGAAAAGTGTCACGTGGAAAAAGAAACATCGAATCTGACAGGAAAAAAGGCACAATGGAGGGGTTTCAATACCCTCTGCACCAGTACTAAAAAGAACTATAGAAAAACGTAGACTTGTTATCCAACATGGCGGCAGGATTGCGTGTTTCTGCACTGCACACGTGCAATGGCAAGAAACATGATGCCAAATTACGTGCTCGTTGACAAACATTGATTGCCAATAAATTACGTACCGCATTCGAAATCTCTCTTGTCGGTCCAAAAAAAAAAAAAGAAATAATTGCAAAATTTTAATTAAACTCAAACGCGACACAAATAAATGATTCACTCATGGACTGAATAAGCATCATTAAAAAAAAAAGAGGGGAAAAATCTCGTGAAACGAGTTGGTGCATGGCAATACGTAAGTAACCATTTACGTTGATGCTCTGCCCCCTCGGCTTTTTATCTCAGGGGTAGGGTTGCCCCCCCCCCCTTTCGACAACAAGCCCCTGGCCTACTTAACGCTTATTCCAACACCCCTCGAAAGACTCATCCCGTATCATCCCCCCATTCTTTCACGAGAGAATCCCCCTTGGATCCCGAGTTTGCACCAATGAGAGACAACTGGCTGAGGGGGAATCCCATTGTCATTTTCTCACTAACCAATGGTGAGTGCGCGTGCGCGCACATGCCGATCAACAGAGAGGTTGTACACAAATGAATAATGCGGATGGGGGATGCTGATGCCGCTTCCGTGACGCTTTTTAACGCGTATCAATTTTGAGGACTAATGGGCAATGTCCTCAGGCGCATCTGGGAATGATGGGTTTTTTCAGGGGAATCGATAAGCAAATTTATGGATTGAATTGTTCTTTAGGTGGCGATGAGCGTATTGTTTGATACTATCATTGAAATTCATGGGTTTAGAGGGAAAATCGTTGATTTTTTTTTGTGCCGACAGTGTTCAATTATGAACATTTGTACGAACAAGTTATTTCAAAATATTATCGATGCAAATTAGCGAATTCATCGACTTGTCAAATAACATGCAAGAAATAGAGTTGATGATTTAATAGATTCATAAATGTCATAATTATTAATTAATCATAGTGTAAGGCATAATTCGGAGAAATGGGACAAAATTATTTTGGGTGAATTTCATCGATGCTGTATTCTTGTTGTTTTATTAGGCATATTTCATTCACTTTTATAGAAATTAAGGGGAAAAAATGAGGGGCCCGTGTAATAGTTCAAAATTGAAAAAAACAAATGTAAAGTGAACATTTTCGTTTGCATTTAAGTTATTACTCGCGGCTCATTAATAGCTAAGAAAATTAACGAAAGGTGTAATTAGTGTAATCGTTCTATGAGATTATTATTTTGAGCAAAATTTTTAATGAATATTTCTCTCTGTGTATAAAAAATTTGCAAAAGTGTTTCACCCCACATTGTTTTCCCAAACAAACTCAGCATTAATCCCAATTATTCAAACGACTATGATATCAAATTTGTATTAAACTCTCATAACAATAATTTGCAATAGCATCCCTTTAACTCAGCTCACATGCACGACCTAAAATTCCGATCCTTATCCATACCGAATACGTACCGAGTACAAGCAAATATTTGAGTTTGCTTGTACACCCTGTGATTCTCAACGACAATGCGCGTGTACGCTCAGCGAAAACGCGTTTATACATTCCACCTCTCCCTCATCCAAGGGTCCGTAGGCACACCCATAAACCCCGTTGCCCGACCATAATACTCTCGAGGTCTCATGGAATACAATATGAATCTCGTATATGAACCACACGGGCCAATATGCGACTTCAAACGTTGTCGACGAATCGAGACAAAGGGGAGTACTTCATAAAAGACGGAGTTGAAGTGTAAAAGAATGCCTCCCCACCAGTTTATATTGTTTTTGAAAAATGCCAATTTATTTGGACGCGTTCGAACGAAGTTAGACAACCCAAAATAAACGACAACAAATGAAAATACAGAAGGGCGCGTTATTCTATTCACTTTATTAAATCTTTTTTCTTTTAAAAAAAGGCTGACCTCAATTGACTAATGGTTTATCCGTAATTTATGATGGATGTGTATTTCTTCATTAGTCAATAACTAGTTAATACTTGAGCTTAATGTGTTTAAATCAGAACAAAAAGTTGAAGTAGTAAGTCTCAGCATTAGTGAACGATGAAATTTGTCAACTCTGCAGACTTCATAAAATGCCGATAATATCATAAAATGCGGGAACATTCTCGCCTTTGTAAAAATAAACAAATTAAAATCAACAGTATAGATTTTAATTTTCTGTGGAATTTTAAAACGACAATTTTGTAGGTTCAAGCAAGAGTCGTTTGAGAAAATATTTATTTTCTCCTCCACCATTGAGAACGATATAAAGAGAGAATGTTCCATTTTATTTTGTCCTGTTTTCAGAGCGTCATAAATACACGTGTGATTGCATCCCCATGATTATTTACAGGGTAGCTGGGGCGTTAGAATTCGTAGACGAAGTGCTCCTCGTACCAGAGAAAATGAAACTGAAATTTAATCACGCATGATATATAACCCACGTGAAACCCAGAGCGTCATACACACATTATCTCACTCCCTTGAGCCAAAATCCCGAGTAATCTATCTCTCTTTTGTACACGTGGCGGAAGTTGCGAGCCGGAATGATTACGATCCTCATACGCTCGTTAATTAATCCAGCGTGCATTTGCATGGCAGTTATAACTCGGCGATATTCCCGAGGTGAGTCTAGTTCCAGTTGAGTTATAACTGCGTGTGACATGTACCTCCGACCATCCCCACAAAAATCAAATCTTGTTCCCTATCGGTTTAAATGAGAGAATGTAAAAACTAACAAATTGGGAACAAGAAAAATGACGTGAGGAATGGGCGTTAGTGAATAGAGTGAAATAAATTAACTGTATTTTGAGGGAAGCTGTGGAATTCGATGTGGAAATTCCACTGGGATCTCGATGTGGAATCAGAATGGGGTTTTGAGGGGAGGAGAGAGAAGACGCCAGGCGTCGGGCCCCGTCGGACCGTTCAAGTCCAGCCCGCTGGCTTACCTATGTCCTATAAACGTTATGGTAATGTTGAATCCCAACGATTCAGCTCTCCAGACATAAAGAGCCACGATATATGGTCTGGTAATTTCTTAATTGCGAGCCCACGAAAATTCTTGTCATCGTAAAGAGACGCGAGATTATATTGGGAGCCACGAGGCGCCAGTCTCCTAGTGGGGGTAATAATTCTTTGAAATACTCGGTGAATTCTCATGAATCTAATCGTCAAGGTCCATCACAAGGTAGTGTTGAAATTACTGTTGGAATGAGGGGTAAGAAATTTCGATATTTTTCATAATAGTTTATCCAACTGAGAATTGATTATATATATTTCGAGGGAAGTCTGTTAAATTATAGTGTACCTCAGGAAATTTGAATGACCAGTTTCCCATGACTACTCAATTTTTGAAAACGTGAAAACTTTAAACCCTTATTTCTCTGAATTTTCAGTGCATAGCAAATTGACCTGAATGTGACATTTTATTTGCACAGTGAATTTGAAAATTTTAATTATCATCAAATTATCAAGCAATTTTTAAATGAAATTCGAGAAAAATCCTTAAAAATCTTGTTAAAACTGAAAAGAATGAATCAAGATGTACTAAAGACCGATTTCCCTCCTTAATTTAAAATCCAAAGAGGCATGAATTGAATTAAAGCGGAGGCGTTGATGTATCAGATGAAAAATTGGCCCAAGTCCGATGATAATCGCGAAGGGTATCCCCTTACAACCGCAAGTGGATCATAACCTCTCGGAGTGATTTGAGATTGGCAATCTCGATTACACAGGGGTATCGAGTGTACAATACCTCCGCAAACTAATAGCTGGACTTCGTGGAATAAGAGCACAGGTAAACGTGGGGCACAGCCAAAGGGGCGGGTCGCCAGTGGTCCCTCAACTAGACACATTCATAACTTTCAAATTTTCCTCGATCAATGAATCACGACCCGTACAACCCCATCATAAATACCTCAATCGTCTTTGAAAAAAGACATGGGCGATAACTCGGTACGAAAATGAAAGGTTAAACGAGGTAACTACCTCCAACCAGTGGGCAAAAGAAGGCGGTTTTCAAAAGTGCAATCACTAGTCTTCGAATTTTCTCGGAAACGAACGACAATTGAATAATACTCTAGTAGAGAAGATAAATGAACAAATTATAATTACTCAAGTCATTCAAATCGGGGGAAAATTGAATAATGCACCTTTTTATTACTGCTTTTACTAATGTTTTCGTCAAAGTATGTTAATTACAATTAATAGCTATAATTTTGAAAACTATGATTAGCTCTTTTTCAGCAAATAATTATAGCCAAGAACAAATTTTCCCATATGAATAAAAATAACTGTGGCTCAATCTTTTGGTACGGGAGAGAACAGAACTTTCGATATTTAAGTATTATTATCTGGATCCTGAAAATGAAATGTAAATTCCCAAAAAAGGATATAGTTGAAAAATTATCACAATTTCCGACCAAAAACGTGATAACAGTGAAATTTTTCTGATAAAACTGGCAGCAATCAATATAAACCGACGCGTTGGCTTTTACTGTTTAACAGATCTATAATAATGTAACGAAGAAATGATCACATCGTTCAGTTTATTATTAAAAACTCATTCTACCCAATCTATTCATGAAGAAACCACAAAAAACCAATCAAATCAACCAGATGTCTATTGTCTGGTCAAATAAAACCGAACGTATTAACGATTAACTTAGGATGTGAGCGTTAAGAATCACATGGGTTTCAGGTTTACTATTTTAATTTTCCCATCAAAAACCTAAGACGGTGACAACGGTATTTCACTTTCCGTCATTAAAAAATGCACAAAATCATCCTATTTTTTACAATAGCGCAAGTCCTCTGTTCGAAAGTTCGTCAACAATCGCGAAAATAGAAAATTTTTCGAAAACCAACGAAAACATGCAGTCTCTGAATCTAACGACATCCCACCTCGAGTAACGTCAGTAATAATTAAAAAAAAAAAACTCACCAGTATGCGTTCTCTTGTGAATCTTGAGATTCTCCGACCTCGCAAAGACCTTCCCACATCCAGGAAAAGGGCATGGAAACGGTTTTTCCCCGGTATGTACCCTAATGTGATTGACGAGCTTGTACTTGGCCTTGAATGCTCTTCCATTCCTGGAGCATCCCTGCCAGAAGCACGCGTGCGTAGTGCACTCGGGCCCACCCACGTGTTCCACAGTGAGATGTGTGACAATGTCATGAAGTGAATTGAACAATTTCCCGCACAATTTTCTCCCGGGTCCGGGACTGTCTTGATCCACCCACATGCAGGACATCTCCTGCCTCTGCGAGCTTCCCCCTGTCCTCATGTACCGGAGGAATGCACCGTGTGGATGATGACTGGGATGACTGACCGCTGGATGTTGCTGATGATGAATCGTCGCCGGAGTTAAATGGGGCGCTCCGAGGTACTGATGATGCGGTGGCAGTCTGGCATCCTGGCCATAGTGACCTGGATAGTGTCCAGCGGCAGCGAGTGGATGCTGGGCCGGATGATGGGGAAACTGTTGCATTCCCGCTGTTGTTCCGTCATGATGAAGAGGTGTAAATAATCCTAATCCACTCTCCGGTGTCGTTGGATTGGCTGTCGCATTGAATTCGTGCTCTCGACGGAGCAAAAAATCGCGCGCCGCGTACGACGGATGGTGGCCCATGTGGTGGCCCATGTGAGGGGTCATGTGACTCGCCGGGTGTGGATGATGGGGTGGAGGATAGCTTTGCGGGTGGAAGTGATGGTGCTGTTGGGATGGGGCCTCACCTGGCACCGGTTGCACACCGACATTCGGCTCCATTGCCTCTGTACCACCGGTTGGTGATAACTTTATCCCGAGATTCGCTAGGTGATGGGGATGCGAGGACACTGTGTCCAGGAATGTGTTCATCATCTTGAACTTTTAATTATTATTGACTCTCAGTTAATCCCATTTAATTGGAACGGTATTCCTGCACGCACTTCACAACACTCGATGAGTTTTTCACAATTATCAATGGGTTTTGGGGTTTACTGGGGTTTCACTGGTAGAGTTTAAATTTAAGAAATCCTGGAAATAATAGCACTTGAGTTGATTTCCACTGGTTTCAAGTTCTGCCTCCAGGCTCGGGTGACGCTACGCAGCGAAAATCGAAAACCGATAGAACAGGTAGAAAATCCGTTGTGTTCCTTGCTGTGTTCACAGCGGGACTGAGGTGGCACTCTGAGTTCTCACTGCGGGGCGACACTACACCGCACGAGCGAGTTCATCGTGGCGTGTTCATCCCCACTCCTCGGGAATTTCTCCCACCGGTGGATGTACCGCGTGATCAAGTGGCAGCCAATGGGGAGGCAGCGGAGACGATACCAGCGGGCGATTGGTGAGCAGTGAACCATTTGGTGCTGGAGGATGTTGGGGAACACTTCTGATAAGTTTATTTAGCCTCTGTGGGCGGAATTGTCATTATCGCGCATGATTACGTTATCCCGCCCACACACGCCCCACTGCGGGGCGGGAACGCACTGCTTTTTCAAAAAGTTACGGTTTTTTTTATTCTGGTGGATTTTGTGTTTTTTTTTGACATGTCTGGTCATAATTATTGTCGTTTCGAAAAACAAGGGGACTGATGACAATTATATGGTAGAATTTATCTGTGCACAGTGCAAATTTTCAGTTAAACGAGGATTAAATTGGAAAAAAAAAAGAAATTTACGTTTGATGATTATATTTTATGAACACTTATGTTTTATTGCTGGAATCCATTTTTTATTTGTATTTTTTTGGAATAGCGTGTTTACATTATTATAATTTTTTTATCAGTCCACTCAGTAACTTAATTACTCGGTTGTTCATATCATCAACGTAATTGCTTTCTTCGATTATTGACACTTGCGGATTTTAGTTCAAAATGGAAAATTAAAACTTTTAATGCCAGTTTACCTTCTACTTCATACTTGTTCGTAAATTTTGAATTCATTAAAAAAATTCAGATAATCATATACAAATTTCTATATTTCTGTTCTTCAAAATTTTCTGTATTTGTATATTAATGCTATTTATTTGGAGTGGATAAATGCTTCTGCGTTTTCACTGCATTCAGAGTATATTTCCTCAGCGTAAAACATATCAGATAATCTCATAATTCTAGCTTTTAATTTAAGATACTTCCGCAGTAGCTTATACTTGTGAAAAATTTCCCAATATGCTGAGACACTAAAATTGTTTAATCTGCCGTTGGATGGTTCAAAAAATTATTTCTAAAATTTCCAGCACTTTAAATACGCTGTTGTTTTCATATACCACGAGAAATTTGGAAAAAAAAACGAAATTTCAATTTTTGACAACCCTTGAAATTTTGGTAATAATTTTTTTGCCGTAGCAAACAACAAATTGTGTTTGCTGTTTCCACCATATTGCAAAATTTTTCACAAATATAAGCTACAGCAGAAATACCTTAAATCAACTTTAAGCAAGTTGAATCATTCTCGTTTCCTCTGAACCTAATAATTTGGCCAATTATAACTTGTTGATTTATGTATCACATAACATTTTTTCCGACTGATCTAGAATTAAGATTTAATCAAGTGAGGTGAGGTGTAAATTATCAGGTCTAATGAAGAAAAATCTTTTCGGCTTCGGATTTTTTTTATTTATGTATGAAGCTAATACACTGCGAAAAAAATATAATTCGACCAACCAAATATTTTTCTGGCAATAATTTAAAGAGATTTTTATAGAAACCTCGGTCATTTTTTTATCCACTACTATGACGTTTAACAGAATCATATTTTTTTCGTAATGTACCTAGTATAATGCGTTTCGATTTAATATAGAAGCCAATGATTTTTTTGTGAACAAACCATCGGTTTAAGGCTCGTAAAATGACTTGTCTAATGCGTCCGCGAATTATCCGGATGAGCGGGATTAACATTTTTTTTTAATTTTCGAAGCTAAGATCTCTGTGGTAATGACGATAATGGTTGGGATTTCGGAGACTCTAATGGATATAGCAATTGGGGAACATAACTTTCAGGATTATTGTGTGATTCATCAGGTAGATTTTACAACACCCCGTGGGTGCTGATACCATTGAAACAGTGGCCTATACCGATGGTGACAGGTATAAATGCCTCTCCTGCCAGTGTGTATATAGCTCGGTTTTCGGAATAACAGGAATTAATGAGTGTAAGTTTAGCCACCAAGACAAAGGCCATTATCGGTCAATAAAACCATTGATGAAAAAGCCTTTATGCAAAAGGTCGTTTATATTGAGGTCGCTGCAGGGAATACGTTGGCTTAGTTGTACGTCATAAATAGTAATAGTGTTGGCAAGGCCTATGGGGACACAAGGGCGTGGTTCACCTCACTTTTGGAGTAATAAGCGTGGGGAGAGAAGAATACGCGACAATTTCTAGCCATTCTGCGTAAATTGTTTCATTTCTGTGACTCTCAGGAAAACAAAAAATATCCTTAGGAAATTACGATTTAACTTTGTCGCATGAATTCTGGGGAAAATATTTTGGGGAAAAGCTTCTTGTTTTCATGAGGCACTCGTTTAAGATTTGGGGACAAACCTTTTTAAAATCATTATTTCTTTCGTTTTTATATTTTTCTGATTTAACAACTTCCAGAGAAAAAAAATATTACAACAATAACTTCCTATCGATAAATAAAAAATTAATCCTCCCAAAATTTACAGTGAATAAGGGTAATTTACATAATGGTAAGCAGAATGTGCAATTAATAGTACAATGATAATAAAATAAACCGTAAAGTTTCGGTACACGAATGGTCTTACAATTCACGAACTTAAAAAGAGATACTTTGCCAAGATAACAAGCACAACCTTCAGATATTCCTCAACGATCCAACGCGCTTGCCGCAACAATAAAATCAGAAAATGCGTTTTTGAATGTATTGTTATAAAATCCCGATGGTTTACAGTAAAACTGCTTTATACCTGTTTCCGACGTGTTCAAACAGTTGGTGAAAAGATCATGTCACGTATTCGTTACTCCAGTGCTTGAAAAACCAAGGATAATTATACGTGAACTGAGGTCCCTTTCGTAAGGCATTATCAGGATAATCCTGATCTCAGTTTTTAAGTTAAGTCGAGTAGTAGCACACCTTCCGCCCGAATAGAATGACCATTGGAGAGAGAACAAACATCTTTGTTCGGTGTTTCTAATACTCAATACACAGGTGCACCGAAAGAGGGACTGCATTCCGGGAATTCCGAGTACCTGTAAATGAGATCTTTGTGGGGGTAATCTGCGATTGTGATCATCGGGAGAGAACAGAAGGTGGAACGCGGATTAATTCGGACAAGATAAGGGAACATATAGCAAATTGCCGAGGATCCGAGTCCTGTTTTTGGCTGATTGTAAGTGCTAAAAACGTTGAGAAATGAATTGGCTAGTGTCTTCATGGGACTAATGATGCTTGTTTAACATCAGATCTGATCGACATCGGGGGGGGGGGGGGGCATCAGGTAGACGACTATCTCCATGAATTAAATAAAATAGTTCCAGTCTTCGGACGGAGACGACTATTTGATGCGGTTGGTATTCACAGAAGTGAAGCCATTACAGATCTAAATTTATAACTTCGATTTAGTTTAAGTTCAGTGTTTTGTAAGAACCTTCTGCCCACCCGATTTCAAACAATTTTCTTGGGTTCGCTCTACTGTATGCAATTATTTTTTAATTATCGACACTCAAATTTTCTAAAATTTTCAACACTTTTCAATGATTCACTTGTATTTTTTTTTCAAATTGTTTTCCTGACCTTTACTGAAGATGACGATTGAGTGAACCCTGATCATACTTTTAAATTATTTCGGCTGGTGAAGACATAAAAAATGAATTGCCCATATAAACTGATAATTTTAGAATTGAGTCCGATGATATAGATGTTTGGATCAATTTGAACAAGACAAGAGACTGGCTTCAGATAAACTCATGTTTTTCGACTTGATAACGCACCCTAACATTTCAGTCCATTATGACAGAACCAGTAAAGTTACTTCGGGCCCCCAGGAGGTGGTCATTGTCTTCTCTCCGGTCATCGCTCACCAGGTCGTCGTCATTACATTTAATTAATCATTAAAGCTGATGGACGCGAACCAAAATGCCAGCATCAAAAAGTCAGCCCACATGCCATCAGCTGGAGAAATTGTTGATCATTAGAGGGACTTGCATCTCTGAATATCAATGTGATGAATGAAAAACCCATCAGTTTTCATGAAATAATTTTCGTAATCAAATGCTGGAAACTCCGACAGTGGAATGGCCATTTTGGCTTATGAGGCGGCAGTCGACGTTTCACCTTATGTCATTCATCAAGGTCCACATTAGCTGTAATTGCGCGTCGGTAGTTTGATGGCGGAGAAAAAAATTAAAGTTCCTCATGTAATCCAGAAGCATCAGCCGCAACCAGCAGTTGACGATTATTCATTTGAAGTGCTTTTAATTTGTAAATGACCAACGTGTACCATTCATTTATTCGCACGTCACGAGTGGAAGATGCGTTTATCGCGTGAGCGATGGCCACTCGTGGCAATTCTCCTCGGCTTGGAAAATGGCTGACGTGTGTTTTTGATTTTTCAGAATTATTTTTTTTTCCCGTTTCCCTGTACTCGTCATCAGAAGA
Organism: Psyttalia lounsburyi; assembly: GCA_030522865.1. NCBI lineage: Eukaryota > Metazoa > Arthropoda > Insecta > Hymenoptera > Braconidae > Psyttalia > Psyttalia lounsburyi. The sequence goes on from JAPYZN010000592.1 coordinate 15,441, forward strand.
TCGACTCACCTGCAGCGAGAATCTCCGGCTGATGTACTTATCGGTTGGAATGATTACTCGAAAAAATGGAGTTTTACTTTTTTACGGGTGAGTTGTTTCGTTTTGAAGGTACTAAAGGGCCCACGATTTATCGTATCAATAAATAATGGAGATGTGCATGAGAAATGAGTGTTTGGAGAAAAAGGAACAAAAGGAGGGCGACTTGGAGGCTTCAGTTGGACACGCAAATGCTAGATTGGTTGGATTCGACGGTGAGATGCTGAGAAGGGACATGGAGATCTTGTCTCGGAGTCATTAGGTGCACGACAATCGGTGTCGAGGGGCTGCGGGGGGCGGTCGTTCAATTTTTTTTTTCGGGGGAAGCGGCTGCTTTGGGATCTGCTCCAGGTGGATGTGACAGAGATCTGGAGATTTTCATTTTGTTTCAGTATCTGATTTTCGATTATTGGTTATTATCGGTATGGGGAGGACTGATGAATTCATTTGGGAATTGATGACTTCTTTCATTATTTTTTTTTGTAATTAGTGCTATTAATTATTGTATACTGGATGAAAAATTTAATTCTATTAATTTTCTCTTCACAATATTCACCACAAAATCAACGCAAAGTCAAATAACAATGCCGTAAAAATTGTTTACGTGTTGTCATTGTTTATAAATCCATGAAAAATAATACAAAAACCTATAAACAATGATTTGTTATCTCCATCAATTTTTTTTCATTTTATCCTCTAACAGAGTCATAAATCTCGAAGACTGGTCGGTGGTCGTCAGCGAAGGGAAAAATATAAGAAAAATACGAGTCTTAGACAGCAGAGTTTATTTCACATTGCCAAAAGAAATTACTACCGGAGAAAACAAAAACCCTTGAATTTACAACACCACAACAACTATCGTGCAATTCTTTAGAGTCAATTTATCATCAGCGTAGTAAGAACAAATTCGAGAATCGCGTGATTCCGATCGATGATCTCCAACCACCCTTTCTCCTCTGGACTGACTCACAATATAAATAAAAAATGAAGAAACGAGGTGGATGAAAAAAATGGTCGTGTTTGTATAAATCATCAATTCTTTATCCTTGTTTACCCTTGTGCCATACGCGGAGATATTTCATTGTCGCCCGTCTGCTCGGCCTATTCAAATTGGAATGACCGCAGGGCTACGTGTAATTTTTATTATCATATTCCCTGGATTTTTCATTTTCATCCTGCGGTCATGTTCTCTTCGCCGCTGTGACGAGGTTTCTCCTCATTCTTTTTGGTTTTTCGGTTCTAATATTTTTGTCGGGCCGCCTCTCTTAGAGATAGCCATCTCATCCCTGCATCTTACCACTGATCTGTGTACTAATTTTTATCTTTCTCTTCGAAGTATCCATCATGTTTCTATTTAAAAATTTTCAACTAAAATTTTCGGAAAAGTGCACGAAGAAAACTTATTTAAAACGTTGCAGTCAAGTTTTTCAGTTTTATTCTTACAGCATTTGTCTCTTGAAAATATATAGAACCAATTTTTAAAAATGTTTCAAATATCGTTGACGTTAATATTAAAAAAGAAAAACAAACAATGGTGAGACTAACAACAAAATTTAAGCGGTAAATTATCCAATTTTTAATTAAAAAAACATAGCAAATTGATGTTTGAAGTGGTAAAAATAGGAGTCAAAGAAACAAAGACAGAAACTTTTCACCTCCCAAAATTATCACCTTGTCATACTTTCCAATAGAATTGTGTCCAAATTACGATAAAAATGATTCTCATGAAAGAATAAATAGAATTAATAAATCGAGGGTGAAAACGTCACGAACAAAACGTTGCCATACAAACTATGAGCACTGCATCCCCTAAAAAATGATCGTTGACCCCTGCGGTGTAGCAGATGCAACTTTCCTGCGGTACCAAATACCCATTGCTCCCTCGCCCCTCGATATCTCGTGTCCACTCTGGGATAGTGTAGGGGTTGCCCAATTTTCCCCCATTCCTTAATCTTCACCTTGCTTGAAATATTGGATCATTCTAGGTTATACCGATCTACTGATAAATCCCGCATGGCTGCCGAGTATTTCTCTACGATCGCTATCAATCAATTGCCTGAGCCCCACAAAACAAAGAAAACACCCAAAAACTCTAAAAAAAACAGGAAAAATCATGATTTCACTTAAATTATTAGACATTAATTAGTATAAAAACTCAATTTACCCGTGCGGATAGTCAAAAGCAATTTCCTAGATGACTTTCATAAACACACGAAGAGTATTCAATCAAAATTCCATATCTTCTGATGCAGTAATTCCGAAGGGACATATGAACGTAGGAAATTTTACGAAACTGCTAAGAAATTTTTACCTGTAATCATCGAAACGTTCTAGGAGGTTCTGTAATTTCGGTTGAAATCAATTTCATAAGTTCCATAATTTTTACTAAATTTCTCTCCGGGCAGGTGCTAAAAAATATCAGTTTCTCACTAGAAAAATGTGAATTTCTCCAACAAATATTTTGAGAAACAGTGGAACTTTAGCGAGTGTAAAACCGACCGAAAAAAATGCTAACAAGCTTTCCATTGTTTCTCAGCCATATTAATCATCATACCATTTTCCCTTCACCCAGCGTTTAGAATGGGCGGGTGTAGGAGTCGGGCAATGAATCTTTTCCGCATTTCCATGGTTCAGCCCCGATGGATTCACTCCTGGAGGGGAAGCCGAGAATTCTCGAGATGTAGATCATTGTAATTAGGACCTGTAGGTTAGGAGTTTGAGACAAAGAGATCCTCATCAATCCCTTGGTCCCCAGTGACATTTCTAAAAACTCGGAGATCTTGAGTATAATTAAAAGCTAATATTTAGGAAATTATTCGCCAAGCTTAATCATTTTGAGGAAGACTGAGTGGTTTTGGGGGTCTGATGTATTTTTCACTGCAATTGTCGGGTTTGACAGCTTTTTTTGGCTGAAGCTTAGATGTTTCAGTTTTTCATAGGTTGAAAGACAGATGGATTGACGTCTCTTTAAATTAAAATATTTGGAAAAAAGTTGCACTAGAAATTAAGTATCAAAAGGGATACATTAAAATTATTTATTAACTATTAACTAAATAAACATCGATTGAATATTGAAATTAAATATAAAAATATTAAATAATTATAATAATATCATTAGTGATATAATAATATTAAAATATTTAATTATTGCGTTAAAGAATCCATGATAAAGTGTAAGAAGTGCAACAAAAATAAAAAATGTTGTACTTTCGTCTGTACAATTACAAATATACTACCTAATTTTCACTCATAATATGCTAAACAATCTTTTTTTCATGATTATTGATGAAGAATATATTTCTGATTGATTAACTGTAGTAAAAAACATCCAAACAAGAATTCCAAAAAATTAGGTCTCAATTAGCCATACCAATTTATCGTGTTATTTGAAGCTGAAATGGAAGAATCCAATTACCGGAAGGCACTCAATCCCCCCCAAACGCAATAATCCCTCGAGATGGATAACCGGAAATGGGTCTAATGAGCGAGCAGTCCAGAAAGGGTGGACAATTGGAATTCGCAGATGAAAATTAATTGAATGAGTGAGTGAAGTGAGTGGAGAGCTGTATAAACTCTAGTGGCGGGAAGTGAACAGCTCCATTGCATATGTACACTTGAAATTCAGTCGTTTATTGTGGAACAAGTAATGTCTTTAGTTGAAGGGCATCATGACTAATTTGAGATGAATGGAGATGCAATAACAAAAGTAGTTGCAGTTTGAATTGAATTGAATTGCAGATTTTTATTTATTTCAGCCAAGGATATTCTGCCATCGAAGACAGGAAGCGATGGCTGAAGGCCCAACTCGAATAACATTCGCTTTTCAAAATGCATATTTTGTTGCTCAGAATCGTTAAAATTCAGTATTTAAATGCAAAAATGAAAATTACCATTTGATAAAGAAATTATTAACCCCTTTATTTATCGAATGATTTTTTTTTATCATCCTCCGGATGACAGGTTTGTTCGCAGTCTTCATAACCAGTCGGCGCCACTCGGGCCCAATTAGGCTTCGGCAATTAAAGAATTAACCCGACGTGCAGCATAAAATCACCCGTTGAATGCCCCGCAGATGTTGTTCAGCTCGACTCGATGATTTTCCAACGGAATTTCGAGATATGTCGGGTGTAAAGTTCTACTTTTACGGGACCTTGTAGTCATAATGTCCTAGATGTCTCACTGACTTCGGCAGGATAATGACTGCGGAAGGATTGCGGAATTCCTCGGGGATTATAAAATGGAGAAGCTCGGAGAGTTCAGTTTGTAAATTTTTTCAACGCATTCTTAACGGGTGAATAGATTTATGTATTTTTTACTAGAATATTTTGAGTAATAGGAAGAACTTTTTTAATGATAGGGAAAATATTTTCATGAAAAATGCTAATTAAAAATTTTATGAGAATCATCATTTACTTTACTGCCATAATCTGAAAATAGCATAATTTAACTGACCAGAGACGCGGAGTTAATTAAATTGATGATTAATTATAGAAAGACTCTTCAAGTATTTAAAAATGAAAAATGTTTATCTGTGGAGGTCATGAGGAGAATTCTCCGCATGTTTGTGAATTTTTCGCGGGTTTTTCTCTTCTCGTTGCCCAAAATTTTTTTTCTTGCGTAAGAGATTTAAGAGGTCAGAAGTGATTTCAAAGGTATTCACAATTGATATACACCGGTAGCATAAATAATATCTCTATGGAAATATTTTGTCACCTTTATGACCCAGTGCATTTTGCTCGATCATAAATTCGGTGGCAAATCGTACAGTCCGCTCTCCGGGTTAGTTACTTGGCGTAGCCCCAACGGGAGAAACTTGACTACCAACTTCTCGACCTTGGTCTCGTTCGCTGTGGAAATGCCTTCCACCGAGGGATTTATACTACCCTGTCCCGAGATTCGCAGGCTTTCGCGTACGGTTACTCAGCCTCTGGTGGTGGAGATGACGTGGGGGGGGGGGGCAATCGTAAAGTCGTCGAAGAAGCTGAAGCCAATGACAGTCAACTGGTTGAAACCGAGGTTTATAATGATGGGGAGAAAAAGTGTTATTTATTGTTTTCTATTCGATGACTTCTTCAGGGGTGTTAAGCCGTTTTTTCCAAGGTGAGAGGTAAAAAATATGTTTATTGAGGGTAAATAAAACGGATGTAAATCCTTTCTGGATTCTTTCGTATTGCAAAATTTTATTTATGGTTATTATTTAATTTTTCAAATAAAATTACTGCAATGTTTGGTATTTTTCGGTTTCTTTAATGATTTCTGTGTGTAAATTAAATGACCGGCATTAAAATGGTTAAACATGTAAGGTATTTGGTTAAGTCTATTTTTACAACAATTATTTTTTATTTCAGGAGATGCCTTGAGATACTTCGGTTATTTTTAACTAACGATGTTTGTGTTTCTGTATGAGGGCAAATAAGAGTAAAATAACTCCTTTCATTTTGCGATTTCAAAATTTTAGCTGAAAATTACTTCATGGCATGCAGGTACTTTCTACAGCTACAAATTCATCGAGACAATGACTCCAGTTGCCACCGAGGCTCACGATTATCAAAAAAGAATATTATTTACTGTCCCCTATTCAACTGCTATTGGAGGGATGTAAAACCATATTTTTTGAGAGACAGAAGTCAAAAACAAATTTATTGCCACCAATGACCCTGGAAAAAAACGCCTTTCGTATTTTCCTCATCTCCGAAACTACTTTTTCTATACCCAATAATACAATAATTTAATAACCATTTTTCTTCCAGCTCCATAATTTTCATTTGTCCGCAAAGAAAAAATTTCAGGCTTCACCTGACACAGATGAATGAATTTCTTTCCTTTCTTCCGTCAGAGCGAAAAATTCCAGGGATCCATACATCAAACTGCAAATTTTTTCATCGCTTCCTGTGACTCCCATCCATATCCCAAATTCCTGGAATGGTATTCCTAGGAGAGAGAAATTTGTGTCGCAATAAAATCCTCTGGATTTCACATATTTTCATTGCGTTCACTTTTTTGTGTTATTCGTTGGTGGCCCCACAAAGATTTCAGCACATATTGGCTCGTCCACTCCTGCCCGACTTTCTCCTATAGTTTCCTCAGGACCGGAGCTTGCGGCGAGGAAAGTCGTATAACAAACCCTCTGGAAAATGAGCGGGAGGCCTACCACAGGGGGCACCAATGGTTTCACATTGTAAAACCACTTCCGCCCATGTGCCCAGCACACGACATTCAACACGAAAATGTAGGAAAACCATTTTTCACTCTAGAATGTAAACAGACGACCCAGATTGCGCGGAATGGGTCGCTTCAACGATTGATTTAAATGGTACTTAACGTTTCAACGACGGAAGCAAATATTTAAGGGATTAACTCGTTCATATTTCGACGAATCAGTGAAAAATAGTAATCTCAAAGAAATAGAGGCGAAAAAATACTTTTTTTTTTCTAATTAACTATCTTTTCCAGCTTTTTAAAGGTTTTTTTAAATACAAGGTATTATGTCTAAATTTTCACTGTGATAATTAATGTTCAATTATTATTGAATTTTAAATAACTCGGTAGATGTAGGAAATTTTTGAACCGAGAAAAAATCTTAAGCAAAAGAGTTTAAAAATTTTTTTTAAACTCTTTTGCTTAAAAAATCGATGGAAATCTAATTTGAATCAGATGTGTGGAGATGAGATTTTAAGAAAAAATACATTGTCAGGAGAAATTTCAAAATACAGGAATAAACAAGTTTCCAAGAGGAAATTCTATTTACAAAAAACGGGAAGCCAGCCGTATGAAACAACAATTTGTTATTTCCTTTGAATTTCAAGATATTTATTGACAAATGATCTCAAGTGACCTTTCACACCATATTTTCAAAATGCAAATATTATTACATTTCAAATTGTGCATTTTTTTTGTATGGTCGTAAGTAACTCAAAAAATAGAAGAATGACTTTAAATTACAATTTTCAACAGAATTAAAATTCTTAAACATTTTCTCCGCACTAAACCTACAAAATTTCACGTCATACAAAACCGGAATAAGATCCAAATTTAAACAATGGCGAGTCATAAATAACTCAAAAATTAAAGAGGTCAGGCAAGAAGGATAATTCCCAATTGGATTAAAATTCTTGAAATATCTTCTAATCGAAACTCAACAATCCCCCCTCCCTCGCCACAAATCCCTACATCATCCCGATATTAAGCCCGAAAAGTCTTGTCCCTCATTATAATAAGTCGCATTGACAATTTTTCAAAAATCTGGTCAAAGAAAACGAGGGAAGAAGAGGCCATGACGAAGGAGCGTTACGAATTTCTGTCGACCCAAACGAATTCGTCAAAAGATGCGGAGGGCCTGAACGGTCGAAAAGTGAAAGAGCCAAGCCCCCCACCACGAGATAGTGTTTCGTTGATTTGAGCGAGCTGCAAGGCAACACCATCCATGAAAATTCGAAAGCTCGAGGACAGTACAAAGCCCCGTCGAGTTCTTTAAAAGGCACTCAGGGTGAAAGGGGCCAGTGGGAAAAATCCACAAATACCCATCGAATGTTACTGGTAAATGTGTTCACTATTCGGAGAGCATCGTAGCGCCAATTTACAGGGTCAGCCGATTGCCGCTCAGTTGAGACGTCACACGAGATGAGGAATTCCCCGACGAGGTCTGCTTTTTTCGGGTTAGCGGATTTTCGTTTTTACGCGACGACGCGTTCATAATGGTATTTTCATACCATCGTTCATAATGGCTCAATAGATTCACGACAGCGGCTTTTACAGCGGGGGTTCCTCCATCTCCTTCTCATTTTTATTTGTATACTTTAAATCCTGTATAGGAGGAGCATTAATTTTTGTGAAGTTCTTCCAATGTTGCCCTATCAGTCGCATTACATTCAAGTTGATACTTCTATTTACAATTGGCTCGCTAAAGATAAAAATGATTTGACAGACTATAGTAAAATTTACTAAGAAATTGCCCATGCTGATTTCTTCTGCGTTCCTAAAGAATTAATTTTCTTAAATTTGACGAGTTGATTTAGTTTCTGTTAAATTGATTTGTGTTAATGCTGTTTCGATTTTTGTTTGAGTTGCGAGTCTACGGTCATCGGTAAAGAAAATTTCTTTGTACCCACCCCTCACTCAACATTTTTAATCTTCTATATCTGCCCTAGGAATTTTCTGCGCGTACTCCAGTAATTTTTCAAGTATTTAATTGATTTTTCATTCTCATGATGAATTACTTTTCATTATAAGCAAATAACGAGAGGAATTGTGAAATTACTTCGGTAAACAATATAAAAAAAATGTTTTTTTAGACAGGATTATAAAAAAGATATATTTCTAGAATTTTATTCCATTATTATTTAGTTGATGAAATAATTAAATAAACAACAATGGAATATTCCAAGAAGTGAGAGCTAATTAATTTTACTGAATTATTACGGAATCATTTATTTTTCATGAGTTTCTGTTTCTCCGTAAAGGACCATAAACTAGTTAATTCTCTTGTACCTCACCCCTGATTCTCCATTTATAATCTTGTATACCTGCTCCAGGAATTTCGTGCGCGTGCTGCATCGATTTTTTAAGTCATTAATTGATTTCATCCTTTTTATGGTTGATGATTTTTTCTCTGATGGAGAAATTATTCAAAATATTTTTCTGCGTGCATAATCATTCGATATTAAGATATATTTCAACAAAATACAAATAGTATAAAATGAAGGCATTCCATTGGTTTCTTCTATCAAATTATACATATAATTTTTGAAATAATTACTTGTTTAAAAAAAAATAAAACTCAATAAGGAAAGAATCAATAAAGAATTATCACCCATTGCTTCAGAAATATCGAGACACATTCGAAAACTGCAGGCAATCTAATCCCATTGTTTTTATATTGAATTTGTTTAGCTCACTTTATTTTTCCATGTTATTTTTTTTCGTAGATTGCAATTTCATGTCACTCACTTGAGAGAATTTTCTTGTATCGCTGATGGTATCATGCGGTCACCCCAGTTTCACCTGATCCTTTCACGCGGAAATGATTTTCTATGACATTATATTTGATAACATCGGTCTAATGCGATTCGCTTGTTTGGTCCACTCAGATCGCAATCTTTATGGGGTCATTACATCGAGAGACTTGAGCTTTTTCCATCCACTCCGTCTCCCCATATCCCTCGTGCTCCCCCCCCCCCCCCCCTACCTTACCCCGCAAAAACGTAAATAAATAAATAATAATTCGTTGCATTGCGTATAATTATGGGTATGCAATAAATTCACGATTACTTGACTCGTGGTATTCCAAAAACTTGGCTCTGTTAATCATGATTAATTATCCAATAAAAAGATGAGTTTTCAGGAATCCACCGTGTGTCTGTCACGTTGACATACAGGGGCTGACGACAAGAACCTCGTTACCCACTGTACAAATATACTGTGGGAGAGTGCCTCGAGCCCGCGGGGGAACTCGGTTCGCATAATTCACGTAAAAAAAAGAGACGATTCCGCTCCTGACCGTGATTGCTTCGTTAAGCATCATTCACAACGATTGCATCATTACATTCACATTATTTCATTCGCGGAAATGTGGAAAAAAAGACTTGAATTTAATACCGAGAAATGTAGGATATGATGAGAGGAATTGAGTGGATGAGGAATAAATGATTGAGGTCGAAGCAATGGATTCAATTAGTTTGAATAATTTTTTAATTAAACAGGATGTATAGAGTCGCTTCAAACTATTTTTTTTCGTCGAGAGCGCTCGTTTGAGGGTAATCATATTCAGGAGATTATCAGGAATTATTGTTTTCCCGGAAACTCATTAGGAGCTCTGAGGTCGACGAGGCATTAAGAGAAATGTCAGAAAATGTCTGAAACTTCCGGAATATAAAGAATATGAGAGGAGATTGTGGAAAACTTTAGAATTTGTTAGATAGATCTTGAAATGTCATGGGTCGATGAAATTTGAAGATTCTGAATTATTTTTCAAAGTTTCAACAATTCAAACTTCCACGAACCTCAGTTTGTTGACATGTATGATATAAACTGTGCGCCCAATTTGTCGTTAGACATCCGAATAAAAGAATGTCAAAATGCTAAATAAAACACAAACGAATACGAAGAGGAGAGGACACTTCTCAAAATGACGGCAATTAATTTAATTGTTGTAATCAATTTTTGAGAAATGTACATATGAATATTTCTAAATAATTGCAACTTCATCTTTGTGAAACAATGTATTCAATTATTTTTTAAACTCACTAAAAAATACTCAAATTAATACACACAGTAATAATTGTGGCAATTAATTCAAACTTGATCTAGGAGATCCTAGCTCATAATAAAAATCATCGCCAAAATTAATGTGAAATCAATCTTGGGAAAATATGTACAGAAACGGTTGAAAGAAATTAAAAATTCATTTATGGACTACATAAAAAGAAATTACATGCGCTTCACGGGATTGTTCATTGAACGAAGTGTTTGTCTGATACACTGAGGGAAAAATCTTCTTTTGACAAAGACGATGTACTTGGGGTAAGAAAATATGTTCTTGTCAATCTTCAAAATTAGGAAATCTTCTGATGAATGAATCCATTTCTAGTGCAGCACATTCAAACTTTGGACACAGAAACTTATACTCTTATCATAAATATGGGTGTTCTTGACCATAATACACAACTCTTTTCTGTACGATAATTGGT
>JAPYZN010000593.1:0-87055 GCA_030522865.1 Psyttalia lounsburyi
GAAATTACTTATTTTGGACGCACTTTCGGTTTTTTGAAGATTACTCGAAAACTAGAGGGGCTAGCGCTTCGCTCTCAACGGCGTTGGATTCCTGAGGAAGTTTCCTAAATATCTGGAGAGTTGGAGCCGCGCGAACCGATTTAAAATATTTTTTCTAGGCCATATATCCCGGAGAGCGAAATTTAAAATAATCAATCAATTATTTTAGATTATTCGGTAATTTAATCAGAGGGGCAGTTAATTAAATTTTTTCAATGAACAATCAACTCTTCAATTATGCTCACCAATATGTACAATGGGCTTCGTCGCCATGTCCGCCAGCAGTTTGTCAACGAGCTCGGAATTCTCGGGATACATCTCCAGTCGCGATATCTGCTGATGAAATTTCTGCAGTGTACTCGAATTTTTCCTGCAAAACGTAAAAAACAAAGGGAAAATTAGAAATAAAAATTGATTATTCAATCAGTATCAACCGCATTATAATCGTGTAATTGCCGTTGTGCGCTATTCGATGAAAATTTATTCCACCGAGATAATCGCGAATCGGATTGCTTTGCATTCAGTGGTGATATTTCTGGTCCTGGAGTTCAATTTCAAGGAGGCATAACGTTATTCCAAACGCATTTCACGTAAATGCTTCTTCGTATACAGGAGTTGGGAAAGGGAGAATATATGTTTGTTGGGGAGTATATTCCCGAGTGGTTTTACTCTGAATGCACAGATTTTTCAATCTGTCTACTGATCTTGAATTTCAAGTCACTGGGGACCCTACCCCTCCCCATTTTTTCTCTACTTTTTTTCAAATTTCATTTCAACTCCAATTGCGGAAAATTTTCCTCCACCGATCAACGGATCCTTCAAGCATTGAATTTAATTTAATTTCTTCTTCTACTCCCGATTAACAAATAAATTCATCAATTTAAATAATCTCTCTTTATTATCGAACAACTAATAATAAATCATTCAAACGGCGGCGGGAAAAATTGCGAAATGATAATATTGAACTGAAAATATTTTTTCATCATGCGGTGTCGGAAAAGTACTTTTTCCTCACGCTGTGTCGGAAAAGTACTTTTTCGACACATTGAGATGAAAAATATTGTTCGTAACACGTGAAAAAAGTAGTTTTTGACTCGTGGGATTATATCAATATAAACCTCCCACTGGCCAAAAACCATTTTTTTCCACTTGTTACGAAATATACTATTTCATCATGCGGTGTCGGAAAAGTAACTTTTCAGTCCCTCTACGCTCCGGGTCCAGTGACTGAAAAATACTTTTTTGACACATTGAGATGAAAAATTATGTTCGTACCTCGTGAAAAAAATGATTTTTGACTCGTGGGATTATATCCTCCCACTCGCCAAAAACCATTTTTTTTCACTTGTTACGAAATATACTATTTTATCACGCTGTGTAGGAAATAGTACATTTCATACCCGAGCCTTGCATATTATTTTTCGTGACGTGGCACGTTTTTCAGGTCCGGCGGCACGAAAAGTAATTTTTCGACGCACTGAGATGAAAAATTATGTTCGTACCTCGCAAAAAAAATGGTTTTTGACTCGCGTGATTATATCCCTCACCTTCGGCTCGTGATATAAACCCCCCACTCCCAAAAACCATTTTTTTTCACTCGTTACAAAATATACTAATTTCGTCCTCTCCAGTTCTCATTTCAAATAAAGTAAATGTATTTTTTTTTTATTGTTATCAATTCCGTTTTCATGTGTTACCTTTTCGTGGGAATAAAGTGTCAAATATTGTCATTTCATCCTGTCGTGAGCCCCCACACACTCCGAGTATGTTCAATACAACTATGCGAATCCTTGGTGTAATTCGTGTTCGCTTAGAGGGCCTTTTAAAATGCATGGAATACCGCTCTCACGCGACTCCACTTCTTTTTTACATACGTATGTACTTGGTGGGGGATGTGTACATATATGAGGAAGGGGGGTGGGGGGCGGAAACACATACGAGCCCCTTTGAGCCGTTGGGGTCTGTCTGATAGAGTTCTCCATGAGCAAGATACTAGACCGAAGATGGAAAAAAACAGAAAAAAAATGGACGAGTTGGAGAAAACTTTGGGTTTTCCCCAAAGGCAAAGCGAAAGGGGCGAGCGCCGGGTGGGTGGGCGCTAGGCGGGAGGTCACCAGCTTTTCTTCGGGCTCACCTTCTGGATTTGCGACAAAAATTCCCCACAAAATCAGACGATTAATTTTTTCCCCAACTCCGGAATTTTCAATTTCGACATTTCCTCGAGATTTATTTTTAATTCAGTATCTCGTACGTCTCTCGTAGATTTTCCCCTGAGTTTCCGGGAATTTCCCGGGGATTTCCCGAATTTTTTAGATCAATCGTCAAACTCACCCGCCGATCGACACTTTTTCGAGAATTTTAGTTCGTTTGTAATTTTTATTATTCAATAATTTTCTCGCGTGTAAATTTCAGTTGTCGATTGTTAGATTTTCCCAGATTATTCAGAATGAATATTCCCTCTATTTCGAAAATACGCGAGGACTGGGGGGAGAGGAGGGGAAACCGGAGGGCAAAATCATCGCCCGCTGTTCATTTTACGCCTGCACCAGGAGAAAACGTTTGACTATATGAGTCCTCGGAGGTGCATGGAGGTATGGTAGATAGAGATGGTAGCTCGACGATACCTGCCCACCGAGTACAGGCCACCGGTGCGACTACGTATGGGTTGCATACTAACAACTTCACGGAACGCCACTAAATCTTTGCGAATTATCCGTCGCCGAGACCCGCCACCCAACGAAAAAGCTATCACCACTGGCACTGGGAGGTCTCGTGACGCCCCGAGTGTGAATACCTCTCAACCCGGACTGCTTGTTTATTCGAGACTATAATTTTTTAAATTTTACCCGAGCGTCAATGGCGCGAGCAAATTTTCCCCCCAAATTTTTCGCCTTCAAAATTTTCCCACCAGAATTTACAACTAAACAACAATTTCTACAATTTCTTTAATTAAAAAAATTAAAAAAAAATTAATATTCAAGGGGTGCAGCGAACTTGGGGACAATATTGTTTTTAGGGTGAGGGGATGAAAATTGGGGGCCCGGTGGAATTAATGGAAGTGATAAAAATTAGAGGCTTTGTAAGTACCAGATATTTGACATAAATTATGGACAGCTCTCAATCATCCACCGGCTTATATTTTATTCCAGCAAGTAGCAAGTAGATTGCAAATGTAATTCGAGTATGAAACCCTCCAGCATCCCGATTAATATATCATCATTGTTACTCCTCCCAGGGCTCATGCGACGCAGCTCGACCTGAATGAAAAGAGAGAGGATCGTTTGACTCCATCCGAGACGTGGGATAGAATTCTACTCTATCGAATATTGGAAACCGACATTATTGAAAAATCGATGAATTATTAACGTATCTATCGGGTGTACTTATTAGATCACTTCCTCGTGCAAATTCAATCAGCAAAGATGGACCAGACGATTTAATTAAGCCCAAAAATACAAATTCTATTTTTTTCTCAAATAACCAGACGAGAATTCATTGATCTTTCCATTCTCAATTGTTTAACATTATTTAATTACAAAAATATTGCGACGAGCCCGATAATTCAAGACTGCCCTCGAGAGAGAAATTTTTGAATTTTTTATTTAAATATTTTATTTAAAACAAGGTATTATCAGTGATTTTTAAAAAAATTCAACAGAATTTGATTTCGAATAATTTACATTTTAAATTTGTTTCGTTTAAAATTGGAATAATTGGCTTTATTGAATTGCTCGAAATATACTTATCGGTTGTACTTATTATAAATGACTTCTCCCAGCTAATTCAATCCCCACGAACTGAATAAACAAAAGAAAAATTCAATTTTAATACGTCAGACGAGAATCCATTGGCCATTCCATTTACAACAATTAAAAATAATTCGATTCTATTTTAATTGTCTTCACCAGGGATTATCGACCAAAAAATGTATCTCCAAAATTATTAAATTGTCAAATGAACTGGGGCAATCGATCGACGGTCGGCCCAAGTGTTTTATTCAATTATCGAATAATCTCAGAAATGCCGAGAAAAGGGGGATTGACGTATGGAATAATCGAATTTATAAGAAATAAACCCTTCAACGATTCCCTCCCCCCTAAAAAAAATTGAATAATCCGCTGGATAAATCCAAAAATAAATTTTCCTCTTTTGCAATCGCCTCTTGACAATGTCACTCAAACCCAGAGGCACATTGACACTCGTTGGCGGCCTGGAATCACCCATTGGTCCAGTTAATATCCATCTCGCAAGCATCTCCAACATCTCCTGTCACCGCTCGATACGTATCTGTGAATCATCAATTGTACGCACGAGTGTGACATCGACACATCGTCTGACAAGGGATGATATATCCTTCCCCCCCCCTCCCCTTGCCCATTAAATATCACCCCCAACACAGAGACACACGGATTCACCCTGAGCATACCGAGAGCGACGGTGCCAGCTTGAGTGAGACTTTATACTTTTCAACGACCCCATCAACAATTTTCGAGGCAATTTTAACGCTCACCTAGAGCCAAATCCAATGTAGCCTTCGGCCGTAAAAAGAAAAATTGCTTATATTCTTGTGTACGTTCTTTTGATACTAACGCAACGACGGCACGTGCTATTTTCCTTTGAGATATTCATACGGAGAGTAACGGAATGATTGAATTCCCGTGAAACACGTCATAAACAATTTTTCATTAAACCCCTCGTGCCCTAAAAAATATAAAAAATTTTTTAAAAAAGTACTTTACGGGTAAATTACCCCCGAAATCGACGTTCAACTCGACAAAAATTTATAACAAATAATTGACAAGCGATAAACAATCCTCCCCTCCACGAGAACCACCGATCCAAGAAATAATTAAATAATTACTAGCCCAGACATTCTATTTTCCTCTTTCTAACAGTAAAATCCTATTTTTAGTTCAGCTTTACCGCGTGTCATTAGAGCCTGAAGTCCTCAACATATTCTTTATCATCGATACAGATTTCCTCGATTATATTACCCAATCGCAATCCTAGAATCAACTGTGATTACACGGCCGAGGCTAGTAATCACAATTAAACTTCCTCGAAACATGAAGTGGCCTTGAGAATTCTCATTCAGGCTCAATTACAATTTACACTTGATGATCCACTTTTTCATGCGTCTCACATGCCTTCCATCAGCCGCAATAATAATAATAATAATTCCAGTAATAATGCGCAATAGTTGGTGTAACAACTGAAGAAAAAGAGGAAAAATAAGTTCAATTTTCGTGGCCAAAAAAAAAAATAATAACAAAGAAACGAGGGCCTCCCCGATTTTTTCCAAAACCCCTAATTTAAAATTATCAAAATCCCCCGCAATCCCAAGACAACCCCCTCGCAAATGACCTAATTAAAAAATATCATTACAAATATTAATCCCGTGCTACCACAAACCGATTATTTTTTTTAATCAATCGATTGACCTCCTGAAGTCGTTTACTCTCCATTATTTTATCTACTGCCCTCACTTCCGCATCCTTTCCCCCCCGTCATTCCTAATTTTATCATTTTATTAAATAAATATTCTTTCAACAATTTCAGTCTTTTCAATCTGTCTACAGGCCTAAAAATCGTCCCATCTTTTCTCAGAAAAAAAAAATGAAGAAAAAAAATTTCCTCGCACTTGAAAAATGTGAGTTTAATCCTCCTTAAACATCTGTAATCCACGAATTACCCCCCTCCACTCCTCCCCCCCCCCTCTCTCTTGGCCAACCAATGAAACGTGAATAGACGATTGTATCCAATAAAATGGTAAATGGGATTGTGCCATCAGGTGGCATTAAAACTCCCTTGAATTCCGTACAAAGATAATTGGCGAATGGAGTTGGATTGTAACGATTACCGCTCCATGATGATCAGATTCAGCTGCTAGCCGAGGAAGTGGTGAGGAAGGTGAGAGTATAGCCAATGGCAATTGCCAATATTCGATATTCTAGAAGTGACTTTGGTAGCTCGAAGAGCGACTGTACGGAAGACTTTTCGAGATGGTTCGGCTTGGATTATACGAATGAGCGAGGGGGAGGGAGAGGCGAGGGGCGGGGGGCAAGTGCACGTCTGTGGTATCACGTACACACATGCAACACGTTTGAATACTTATGCGGATGACCACCTTCCGTCGCGGCGGGTCAAAGGGGGAATGATGCCGCAGGTGTTCCAGTTGCAGTTCGAGAGACGACGATTTCGACGTTTGTCGGGCATTTCGGGAGACCGATCTAGGGGATCGATTTTTTTTTTGGGGGAGTTCAATGGAAGAGTTTGGGGGGGGGAATGGATAGATGAATTTTTGGGAATTTTTTTTGAATTTTTTGGGGGCTTTTTCCCGTCGGCGAAGTAGGGCGAGGACTTCGTCGCGTTTTATTGTTCCAATAAATTCGTCCGGATACTCCAGCGACGGAGTTTTTAAAATCGACTACCACTCGGCGACGAGCTAGACTGCCGCTGGAAACGGAAATCGAGGGGACTGGAATGACGGAAAAAGAGAAAGGGGAGAGGTTGGGTAGCAGGTGAGGAGATACAAGAGGATTCTAGACAAGATTAGTTCGAGTAGTGGAAGCGTGCGAGCGTGTGTTCGCGAACTCAATCTACGGCGGAAGATTCGGTTTGCAGTTTGTAGGAGAGCTAGGGAGCTTTGCGAAGTGATGGCGGTGGGTCGAAGGGAGGGGACAGCCAGCGGTGGAGAAGATAGAGGCGAAGTACATGAGGTGGATGGTAAAGCATGGATGATGGCACTTGGTAAATGAGAGACAGGAATATCTGATGAGGGATCATTAGAAATGAAAATATATCATCAATTCGCGAACATTCAATTCTCCATTTTCAAATTTTTCGGGTCCCAATGAAATGAGAAAATAAGAGGCAAACGACCTCGGTGACTCTGCCTTCAGACCTCGAGGGGAATTCTCATCAGATGGATTTTTGAAAAAATCCGCGCACCAAAAAAATAATGACCAGTTCCTAAAACCGGAAGTATAAAAATTGGAGAGAGTGGATTTTTTATCTCGTGTAAAGCCCCGAAATCCAGAAAATTTCAACCAAAAAGTCATAATCCAAAACTTATTAACGACAGAACGAAATTACTTGAGAACTGCAATAATTCCCTCGTATTTACGGGGGAAAATATAATCATTCATAAAATATTTACTAAACCTCATTAAAATTTTGTTAATTCGCGAACATTGACTTCTGTATTTTCAAATTTGTTTCGCAAAAAAAAAAATTCTGGAGTGAGTCAAACGACCCAATGACTCAGCCATCAGATCCCGAGGTAAATTCTCACCAGATTTATTTAATAAATTAGGCAATAAAGAAATGACCACTTCCTAAACCCGCAAATATAAAAACTTGGAAAGAGTGAATTTTCAATCTCGTGAAAAATTCCCAAATTCAACAATTTAAACCCAAAAGCCCATAATCCAAAAATCATTACCGACCAAACGTAATGACTTGCGAACTGCAATAATTCCCTCGTATTTACAGCGCAGAATATAATCATTCATAACCAATAAACAGCACTCGCCGCCGGGGCTCTCTCATTGCAAAAGCCCCCCCCCCCCCCGGAGTCGTTGTTCTCCATCCATATAATCACAATTACAATCACGACGCATAGACGCACACGTCGAGTACCGTTAAACGTCTCACCAGCGGGCCCGACTAGCCGCTTCCCAAATGGATATACGAGAAATCCCTTCTATAACCATTGCCCGAGAGCTCACTGGTAAATATTAGCACCATTCGCCATTACTAGAAACTGTCCAACGCTGAATGCCTCAATTCACGTATACCCCACTCACGATTTGCAAATGCTCCGGGTAACGTGTGAATATAGTCTCTGGGTATTCCTGACATACCCATTCTACCCCCCCCCCCCCCCCCCCCCCCCCCCCCCCCCCGCCCCCACCCCATGTATTTCCAAGCCAAAACAAACCCTCCGGCGTCGTTTACATACAACCAAAATCACTGGATTTGTTGTTGGGGACAAACAAATCATGATAAAATGGCTATTTGCTCTTCCATTCAAATTCCATTTGTTCGTTTTATTCGACAAACGATTTTTGTCGCGATCAATTCAACTCAGAAAAATACAATTTAATGTAAAAATTACGTACAATCATTTTTTTTTCTTCAATTCACGTCTTGTCAAATTTTTTTTTTATATTTTTCAATCCATCCCCTGCCCTTCATCCCCTGCCCTCCATCCCCTGCCCTCCATCCCCTGCCCTCCAGCCCCTGCCCTCCATTTCTCTTTCCCTTCAGTCATTGTTTTTCTTACATTTTACAAAAACAAAATCTCAAATAGCCTATGAATAATCAATCACGCCCTGAGTGGTCCTCATTCCTTGCCCCCCCCCCCTCAATTTTCTACCCCAATTTGATATTTTATTTTAAAAACTCAGTTTCCGGAATTTCAGATGGAAATTTTTTTTATTCACTCATTCAGAGGAACACTCTCATTGTGAATTTGGTGACACTCCGACGAGAAATTTCATCCCAAGGGGAAAATCATTTTCCTCACAGCTCGTACTCCTGTTGCCCTTTTCCTTGAGTATATAGAGACGGGTACGTAACGAAATGAGAGACAATTTTCACCACTCGAGGTGTTATCTCGACGTTGAGTATTGTCACAGGGACATTGTGGATTCCTTCGACTCATACAAACGAGCGAGCATCAACTTATCGCGGTAGACTCGAGTGGGTGATTTAAGCTTGGGTTTGAGAAAGTTTTAAGAGACAAAGGTCGGTGATAATCACTGGGGATTTATCTGTTGAATTGCTTTGGGGGAGGGGGGGGGGGGGATTGAGAATTACTGTCATTTTGATGTCAATAATGTTTACGGAGGGGAAAAAAATTGGGCGATTGAAAAATTCGGGCCGCGATTTTTGGACTCGTCATTTTGGTAACGAGTTGGAGAAGTTTAGTTTTCTAATTACACACAAAATGATTTTTTGATTATGACAAAATCAAATTTCCGGCATGCGAGAGTCATAGGGGCGTGTCGGAAATTGGCTCTCACAAAAATCAATAAATTATTTCGGCTGCAATTGGAAAAATCAATTCGCTCAGGTGACCCTCGGGAAGGGGGCGTCTGATCCAAATTTAATTTTATCCATTTTTTTTAATAATCCAAATTTTCCCCTCGTAAGAAAATTTACTTGCGCCGGGCTTGTCAATTTTAAGATCGATTTTGCATTTCGAATTGGCTGATTTCAGTGGATTTCGGCGGTTGCCCCTCAAAAATTTTAAAAATAACCCATGGATTTCGCGAATAATTTGATTAAAAATTTAATTCAAATTTCCCGCAAAACTAATTACGTAAAATCAATGATTGTACTCCATGATTTTATCACATTCCAAATTTAATCTTTACCCCATTTATTCTCATTCCGATTAATTTAATACTGATGATGGAAAAGATCGCTACGTATTTACCCTGAAATAGCTTTTTCCCACCGAGCAAATGAATTTCATTTAGACTCCAGTTTCAATTTCTCCGTACATTGAATTCCCCCTGATGACATTCCACCGGCTCCGATGCTGTATTTAGCTTTTCGGGGGGAAAATCCGGATATGGGTATTCGATGAGAAATAGCCAGACTAATAAATGGCCGCATCCGTTGTCAATCGGATGTGTATTTGAGTTGACTGTGATCATTTACTGAAATACAACAACGCGTAATTCACCACAACCGATCCCTCCTCGATGGTAAATAGAGCACGGATTGGCTTTATTATCTTTTCAGTGTACTTGTGTGTGATGTGTGCGGTGGCATTAGCTAGAATATTTATTCCTATTGACAGCAATTTAAATGATTCATGGGGGGGTTTTTTTTTTCCACCCGTGTTTTGCGCCTGGAACAATGACCCCGTTGAATAATTGTCGATGGAGAATCATTTGTTCCATGGGAAATTATGAATTAATGGCGAGAATTTGATGACTCATGGATGAGCGATGATGATTCTCATGAATACGACGTAATTGAACAATCAAATTTAATTCTATTTGGTATTATGTCGTTTTTTTTTTTATTTTTATTTTATTTGATGCGGTGAAAATCACTGGGAATTCCATCGGGAATTCATGGAAAAATGGAATTTCCAATTGTTAAGAGAATTATGGAAATTTATAATTTTTAAAAAATGTCTAGACTTCAGTTAAACACGCGGAGAAGTAGGATTTCCATTTGTTTATTATAAAATATTCAAGTAGCCTTAAAAATTGCATTTTTCATTAATAGAATCGACGAAAATCTCCCGTAAACGACTATTAAAAATTTTCAATTTTTTTTAAATCGTCGTCGAATACAAAAAAATTGAAGTAATAATTCTCATTGAAATTCTGTAGATCGTCTCCCTCTTTTATTTCTTCTCGGTCATGCGCAAACTCGGCGAATACAATCTAATTTAAAATTGCGCGTAATTAAACAATAAAAATCACTGCAAATTCCGTCGGAAATTCATGGAAAATGGAATTTCCAATTGTAAAGAGAATTACGGGAATTTATAATTTTTTAAAAATGTCTAGACTTCATTTAAACATGCGGAAAAGCGGGATTTCTATTTGTTTATTATAAAATAGTTGGGTAGCCTTAAAAATTGCATTTTTCATTAATAGAATACACGAAAATCTCCCGTAAACGACTACTAAAAAATTTCAATTTTTTTTAAATCGTCGCCGAATACAAAAAAATTGAAGTAATAATTCTCATTGAAATTCTGTAGATCGTCTCCCTCTTTTATTTCTTCTCGGTCATGTGCAAACAGTGCACAACATGCATTATGCATTCACATGGCATTTTTTGCGGGAGACGCGGGTGCAGAAAAATTGAAGGCTCGTGACGACTGGAATTTCCAGTAAACTGTCTAAATATTAATCTGAAAAATCTGTGGACTCGTACATTTTAGGGCGGGGGGCCTCTATTGTTTGTCGGAAATTCCGATCGTAATTTACGCGTGTGAATTTAACAATTGAAATTCTGCTCGTCATTTACGGGAGAACATCGGGGGGGAATTTACCCTTCAGTGTTGAACGTAAAATACGCTTTATTAAGCGTAAAAAAATTATGGATTTCGGGGGGTTGGGCGGGGGTGAATGCACTGCAGGGAAAATATGTAGAATACATTCGATAATTCTCGATGTGTACGCGAATGGAAATGCCGGGTTTATTCCACATTCCGATGGGGCCGTCGCGCTTGTCAATTTTCCACAACCACGAGGGCCTCCATGTCGATTAATTGTATTTTCGTTGATATATATTGACTGGCACTGGAGTGGATCATATACGTCAGTCTCAACGACTTATTGGAAACGTCAATGTTGACGATACTTGAGTTAATATGCCGGGATTAATTGAGTGATACCGCGCGGATTAAAAAAATTGTCGAAAAATCCCTAAATCCTCATTTCCGTAATTTTTCAACTCCAAAAGAAAAAAATTAATTTAAAAAATGATTGAAGTGAAATAATTAGAAACAACTCGGCCTCAAATTCCCCAGAATGCGCAATTAATTCGCAATAAATCCGTATTAAATATTCTTAAATCCATCCCCTCAAACAATTTTCCATTTTCTTAATAAATTCAATCACTCCAGTTAATTGAGTGAAACCCGACCGACATACGCAACGTCCAATTACGATTCAAATTACTAGACACAAACCCGCCAAACGGGTTAGCAGTAGTTCACCCATATTAGTCGCAATCGCGAAAGAATTCCGCGATAATTACCGCCCGAAAATTCCCGGACTTCGCCCGAAAAAATTGGGGGGAAAAGTTTCCCCGACTCCGAGTGAAAAAAAAATTGCTCTACAATTCCAAAAAAAAATCCTCCATTCTTATTAAATATTTCACTGAGCATCAATAGTCCAAGTGTCCATTGAGTGGCTCAAATAGTGCGGAAAAAATTGATGTAGCGCAGCTGGGAATAATGCGAGACACAAAAGCGCCAATTGAGAAAAGCGATTGTGCCCCGGTAAATGTATCTCTTTTTACCGCGGCCCCGGCTTTCCCCGTGGTTTTATGAAAATTATTAGCACGGGGCAGTCAGTGTACCGTTGTTGAAGAGGCCCAGCAAGGCCCCCTCCGTAAACGGACGTAACGTGCTCACGTGCCAGTCTTATTCATTGAAATGCCACAGGTAATAATCAAATGTTATTTTCAATCGGCGAAAAAAAAAAATTCCGCCGAGACGATCGTTACCAGATTCATCTGTTTCGCGAGTAATGAAACACCGGATATACTGTCGCTGATAAATTATTACGGACTCATTCAATCAACTGCAAGTGTAATTTTGAGATAATTGAGGGGATGGCCGAGAGCACTTCCGGGTTTATTATCATTCCGATAAAATCACAAAATACCGAGTGATGATAAAACGATAAAACACTTGGTTCTTCAAAGCCTGCGATTCATTGACACAATTCAAATAATCGTAACTTCATAATCACCCCTGCCACTAAATAAATAAAATCGCAAATTAATTGTTGGCATTCAGCAACTGGTCGTTGAAATTCCCCCCGACTATTCCCGGAAAAATTCGCAAAATATTTTATTCACCGACCATCGAAAGGTGGAAAAAAGGGCAGAAAAAAATAAATAACTCACGGAGAACATTCACCCATTGCCCTCCACTTATTCAACACATACAAAACTCACTAATCCATTACATGGAAAGCCAAAGAACATGACTTACAAATTGCAGTTATATCGCTTTCCGAACAACCCTCCACGTGATTTATGATGAATTACGAAGTGTCAGGCAATCATAGCCGGTGTTGAGTTCGTGTAAACGAAGTATTCCCGCCCTCCCCTCCCCCCCCCCCCCAAACCGTAAATTACGCGTCAACTACCGTAACTCGAGTGGTCATAGTGCATTCGAGAGGACAGGATATCCCATGCGCTCCAGAGTGTACACCGAAACCGTGAGATGACCCACCTACGCTACTCTCCCAGTCCATTTTATTCAAAACTGGCGACCCTCAAATGCCCGCCGAGTGAATTTCAATATGAATATCACTAGATTTTACACCGGACGCAATATTCCGAGACCTCGGACTTTATTTTCGCCTCTAGGTTGACAAAAAAGGGTTAAATTTCGTCTGTGAAATTAAAAATTGACTAATTAATTTTTTTTCTCAAACTTCAGTTGTTTTATCAAAAGTTTTTTCATTTCTTTTAAAATTGTAATGGCACTATCAACTCCAGACAATGGGCAAGAGCCCGATGGCGGGCCTGAGCCCCCAGGCTTAGGACAATCGCTCGATCCCTTGGGTCCGTTGAAGGAATTTAAAAATTTTTTTTGTATTTTTTTTTTTTGGAAATTGAGGAATTAGGAGGGGCTGTTAATTGGGGAATTTTTTGAGTTCGTCAATTAGAAATTTGTGGCTTCGAAAACAGTCGATAATTGGAGGCAATCAATTATTATTAATAATTTGAACTTCTGATGATTTCGGCGATTTTTTTCTCGAGTAGGCCTCTCGCTTTTCACTCGCTTCGCTGGGTATATTGCTTTGTAATAAGATCGGTAGGGAGGTAAACTCAAATAATAAGGAGAGTATGGATTTTAATGCCGACCTCTTTGACACTCAAGCCATATTTATGCAAACTGTATACACTCAGTCGCCCAATGGTCGCACTTTCTTTTCCTACCATATGTACGTACTCCCCCGGACATTGCAAACGTGCACTTCTCATTGGTAAGTGTACCTATATGAATAATAATTTCATATGCAAGGGGTAGACGTTACCTCGTGACCCTCACACATTACTCGTAAAGTTTCTGTTTCATGAAAATCAACGACGATACTTGAGTGCACTACGCCATAACTTTGTCGCTGAGAGTGTCAGCTAACTCAGATGCATAGGGGATAAAACAGTCAGGGGATTTTCACTGCATTTTTTTTCAGCGATTTTTTTTTTTCACCCTCTGTGGGACTTTAATTCTCGCCTTCATTTTTTCAGACATCTGCAGAAATGGGATTTTATTAAGAGGCAGTCCGAGTGCTTTGGAAATGCAAATTAATGTTCTCTGGTGAGTGCGTAATTTTGGCGCTTTAGGGAACTTCGTTTTTTTTTTCAACAGAAAAACCGCCTCTCGTTCGTAATTTTAATCCCAAAAAATTGGAGTCAATTTGGGAATATGGAGTTCATGGAAAATTGGAAATTTGCAATTTTTATTTTTTTTTTCCCCCGCCGGAAAATGGAAAATTGCTGGAATTTTTCTATTAAATCGGAGGTAATGGGACTCTAAAGAGTAACGGAAATTACTAGACCACGTCCATGAATTTTCATTTATTTTTACGGCGTACTCTAATAATTATTCATTTGATGCCTCTGTATGTACCATTTCAATGTTTTCTACCCACACGAAATGCTAAAAAGAAAATTAAAAAATTGGTGAATATTGTTTTTTTTCTCGTGGTTATTTTTAATAATTTCCTCGGCGATGACCTGAGCAATTAATCCTTAGGAATTCGCTGTACCTTTGACACAGATATTTATCGACATTTTTATTTTCCGAAGGAAAATCTTTTTCTCGTTTACAAATGTTGTTTTTAATTCAGAGGCAGCCGAGGTGGCATTGATCTGGAGGGCAGACGTTCGAAAATAGAACGTTTCGAGAACAATTATTTTTGTTCGAGAAGTTGACAATATTGAAGGTCGCAGATGATGGCATTGAACGCCAGAAGACAAAGGCGACAGTTCTCGGTGGAGATTTACCAATTGTCCGACCCTCAAAAAAAAAATCAGTCGACCGAAGCGATTGCCCCCGAATTGATTCAAATAAAATGGCGGCATAATTTTTTCTAGCCCATTATTTATATTTAATCCTCTCGACGCCAACCTTCAATCCAATAATTGTCCCGATACAGATCCCCTGTTCCGGAGTTGAGAACGATATTCCCCAGTCGATCGGGCATTTTTCCCCTGCGAAAATCACTCGCGAATTTCCCGCGAATTATTCATCAAACAATAAACCCTCGCACTGCTTTCTACCTATTTCACCGGCTCATCGGCGGTATTAAAATACATCCCAAGTATATCCCGGCAGTTCGCACACTTACACAATCGGCTGGGAACAATCACTCCAATAGACAATTGGACGATATGCATTTCGACCAGTGACAATCGTGAGAAAGTAATTTAACGTACTGCATTATTCTCACATTACTTCGATTTATTTGTCTCTCTGGGCTGATTACGTGGCTAACGGCCTGGCCAAATATATATCGCCTTTACTCGAAAACTCATTACACGCATATTAACAATGTCGTGGGTGTTTTGAGAAACTTTCCCCCCCCCCCCCCCCCCCGGAAATCTATCCTCGAATACCCCTCCCCCCGGCGCTCCCTAATTAACTCTCCCCAACCGTGCAAAATCCCCAGAAATTTTCTGTTACCAAATTCAAAAAATGATAAAAAAATTTTTTGAATTCAAAAAAATCCGAATTCAAAAAATTATAAAAAAAAATTTCTCAAAAATTTCAAATAATTTTTAACAATCTCAATATAATAATCCCCTCCCTGTCCCCTGAATAACCAAAATAAATTCGCCAACCGTCCCTAATTAAACAGATTTATCCCCAACAGAACCGCCAGAAAACCTTCGAAATTTTGGGTAACCGAATTTGTTTTCAAAGAAAAAAAAATCCAAAAAAATATTTCCCCAAAAATAACGATCAATTAATTGCCAATGTACTCCCACATACAAGTAAATTATACTCCCCATGCCATTTTACCCCTGAATATTCATAAATCACCTGACTCCTCGAAAATTCCCCCCTCGACTTTCCCGAGGTGTCCCTTAAATTCCCCCGGGTTCCCCCGGGTACAGACTGATCCTCGATCGCTCCAATTCCATTTCAGCGCTGAAACGTCGTTGGAGCATATGCGATTAATTGTAACACTCGGCTGTTTCGCTAGCAGTGAAAATCGTATATATCCCGAGGACTTGTAGCCCCAGCATTAGAGGGAACCACACACTTTGAACTCAAACATTGGTTTCCGACTTGCCACACAATCGACCAGTGCCAAAGCCCCCAGCATGCGAGGCTATTCGGCTGAGGCCTACCCCCCCCCCCCCCCCTCGCCCGCCCCTGCATAATCAAAACATGATGCGAGTCATACATACACGCTTGACCTGTCATATACCACGGCCCACAGTTGGCAAGTCACAACTGAGGTTTAGGATCTACCAAATCGCGTAAATCCGGAGCTCTGTATATTCAATGGCATCAAACACGTACGAATAGATCAAATGTTGGTGTACTTTTGCCGGTGTATATCATTGCAGAAATGGCATGTCCACACATACCACCACCACCCCAGTACCACCCCCAGCATATGGAAATCAGGTGGAAATTCAAATTTGCATTCGTACGTAGTGAGGATATAACCGACTGTGGACACTAAATTTCTCGTACGATTTCGTTGCTTGATTGCAAAATGACCGCGCCGGTGTCATCTCAATATTTTGAGTGATTTAGGGGATTGGGGGAATTTATGAGCGAATTCTGAGGGGGTTCTAGTGACTTTGTTTGTTCAAAAGAAATTTTAGCAGGTTTGATTGCTGTAAATTCCTCCGGAATTTAAGGCAATTCATTAATTGGAATTAACTTTAATGATCTAGGGGGATCAGGGAATTCATGAGCGGATTGTGAGCCATTGATTCTTTGAATATTTTTGTTAATAATTTTTGGTTAGATTTGGTTAGAATTAAATGCAATTAATTTAATGCATTCAATGAATTTAATGAAGGCGTGTTTGTTCATGAATTTCTGGAGAAAGAATTCCGGAGTTCCTGGTAGTTCAGGCGGAAGATTGCGAGAGGGGCTCCGGAATTTTTTTTCTCTCGAAAACTCTAAATTCCTTTACGATTTTTCTCGTTTTTATGCTTGATATCATCACTTTTTAGCAAAAAAAAAATTAATTCATTGAGAGCATTAAACTTGAGCATTACTTGATTACAAAATGATCCTCCGGTGTCATCTCAATATTTTGAGTGATTTAGGGGGATTGGGGAATTTATGAGCGAATTCTGAGGGGATTGAGTGGGTTCTATTGACTTTGTTTGTTTACAAAAAATTTGATCAGGGTTGATTCCTGTAAATTCCTTCAGAATTCAAGGCAATTAATTAATTGGAATTCATTCTAATGATCTAGAGGGATCCGGGAATTTATGAGCGGATTGTGAGCCATTAAGTAAGATTCTATCAATATTTTCGTTCCCAATTTTTGTTTAGATTTGATTGCTTTAGATTTCATTACAATTTAATTCAATTAATTAATTTAATGCAATCAATGAATTTAATGAAGGTCGGGCGTGCTTGTTAATGAATTTCTGGAAAAAGAATTCCGGAGTTGCCGGCAGCTCGGGAAATCCTAGAATTAATGCCGCAATTTTTCTCATTTTCAATTTTCACTTGAAGTACTTTACCAAATAAAAATTCACTCATTCATAGAAAACATTAGAAACAATTTTTCTCGTCACCTCAATATGTTCATCGGTCTAATGGGCGTTACAACAAATAACAGCGGCTGTGATTGACGCACAGGTGACCGATAAAAGCAAATGTCGGGTATGGGATAGGAACGGTGTCACGGTAACCGGGTCGTGGCCATTCTTTTCACATTCATTGTACCATATGTTTATGGTAAATCCTCACAATTTCCCGGGGGGAGGGGAGGGGGGGGGGGAGCTTTCCCCCGATTGTAATTAAATTCTCCGGGCAATTGTCCCGTCTAACCCCTCACACTGAGCAATTTCAAAGGTTCGCGATTAGACTGGTATTTCTTTCAATGGCACATCCGACGGAAAGAAGTGTAACAATTCTTTACACATTATTGGCAATGCCAAATATAAAGAGTGTCAATAAATGCTGGTGAATGTGGGTCGCTTTAACATTGTTTAACCCCCGCCGCCTCCCAGTGAGTAAAGATAAAAAGAGCGAGGGATTTGCGGAAAATGGAAAATACAAAAAGGTCATCTTTTGTTCATTCGTCCAGAGTAAATTATTTCTGTGGAGCGGCCAGTGATTGACTGACCTCAGATTCAGAAATTTATTATTGTCTATGAATTATTGACGGCGGAGGGCGCGTGAATTAATTTTTTCTAAACCCCCAAACCTTTAGAAATTTTTCTCTTCCCTCCAAAAAAATTAAAATTCATCTCTTGGCGATCCAAAATATTTCTGCAGTACCCGACAATTTTTACCGCGTCCGCCGATGAAAATATTCCCCATAAATGGGATTTTTCAATTGTCAAACTTTTGAAATTCATCCACAATTTGAATAATCCCAGACTTGATCGTCAATCAATCAAAAAAAAAAATTGTTTCCCCGGACATTCAACAGTTTAAGCCCAATTGTTGTCCCCACAATACCACGAGGCATTACAAAAACACGTGATGGGGCATAAAAATGTGGGGGGAAAAAAAAAATTCTGAACACGTGTTGACGCATAACGAGAGACAGTACGACAAAGAGAATCGCCCAAGAATATCCTGAGATTAACAAACAGTAGCCAAAGACCGATTAAATAATCCCGGCTTTAACACGACAATATTTCACACGAAAATATGATTTATGAGCCGAGAGTTCTTGTAATTCACTGACCTTACATCATTTTCTTCGTGTAACGTAGAAAACTGTCGACCCAATTTTCACACATTGCGTGCCACATGTACACGCCTGTACCAAGCGTGTACACACGCACGGGCGGGGAGGGGGAGGTAATACAAGTTGAGTAGAAGGAAGCCCGGAGAGTACCTCGAATGTGCAAATTTTTATAACTGTTATAATGTCACATTAATGAGAATAGCTTCGACTGGAAGAAAAAAAATAATTGCACGATAATTGTTGCAATGTAAATCAATTTTTTTTCATCCTCAACTTTCAAATCATGCGAGCACTCCCCGAGGCTATGAACGATAGGTTACTGTTACAGTAACGGTACGGGGTGATTTGTTTTTCTAATTATGACAGCAAATGATCTCATTAATTCGGATAATTAATAATTGATATTTTCCGCGAAATGAAAAAATTGAGATATTTTTATTTTTTAGTGATATTAATACCCCCAATTGAGAAATGATTATAATAATTACATAATATTATTGTAATTATAAAATAATGAATGCTGATTTTAGGAGATTTTTGTCAAGTTAAAACCACCTCATCCGGAGAATTTAAGGGCCGGGGGTAATAATTTGTCACCTCGAAATCCCCGTCACCGATTACACGCGAAATAATGATCAAATCGTGAGTAGACATAATTTCCGTCTTGCAGAACACATGAACGGATGTCGGAAATTGGGTTTGCTTGTGATTTAATAATTATTTTTCTTGTCTTTAGTCACGGAGATTTCGACGTCACGAGCTATTACACTCGGATCTTAAAAATTACGTCTGAAATAATTTCAATGTCTCCTCAAATACAATCAGCCGTTCAATAAAATAATTTTTCAGGACAACTCAGGAAGCGATAAATCATCATTTCACCCTGACAACCAGATAATTACAAATTACACTAGATTATCATAGCGAAATGTACGATTTTACATTGAACTTTACTAACGGCAACAATTCTTCATGTATCTTTGAAATTCCTTTCTCTCTTACTTTCCAATCGGCTGCACTTGCATTTGCAAAAAGGCGAATTGAAATATCGGAATCGAGTGATGAGAATGTAGAAGCACTTTTCAAGCCCGCGCTGTGCCATGCGTAGACCCTAGATCTCTTTTTTAAACTCTTGCTCGATTTATTTTATTTAGCCGCTTCTTCTTTTTTCATTTATTTATTTATCTATTTTTTTTTCCTCTCTATTTTGCTTCACTTCTATAACTACTTCGAGTTTCAGCGACGAGTTGGCGAACGGGTTGGCCGACGTGAAAAATACCAGCGATGTGTGTCGCAAGAGCGCCATGGAAAGCTGGGAGCCAGGCTTGTCTCTCCCGGCACTTTATGTCATTCAAACACAACTCGATGAAAATTGAATAAGTGGTCTATTTTATATTTTCACCGGTTGGAGGGCTAAAAAAATTGTTTGCTCTCGCTTCAATTGTCGAGGATTTTTCGATTAATTTTTCCGGATATTCGGGGAATACGGATTTAGACGATTATCGAGCGACACTCGTCGGGAGCTCGAGAAAAATCGCCATCGAAAATGTTGCAGTGAAGATATCAATGGCAACCGTCAATTATTAATTAATTGAATTAGAAGATACGAAGGAAAAAGCTCTATTTATGTAGGAAAAAATTGCTGGAAAATTGTATTTTTTTTTCTAGAAATTTAACTGCTATTTCGCAAAGTTTACAAGTTTACAGCAAATGCTGATGATTTTTGACTTCATTTCCGGTGTATGTAGGGAAAGCTTTTATTGAGTGACAGTTCAATGGAAGATTCAAGTGATTTTGCCATTAGAAACGGACATTTTCGGGGATAATTCAATGAGAGCCCTCGGTTTCCCTCTCGTTGTTCCCCCGGTAATGAGTACAAATTGGAGAAATAAGTTAAAATAATTAGGAATAATTTGACACTTCCCGCTTTACTCCTACACAACAAAAAAAATTGAATACAATCTATTTGTTCTGAGATAAATTGGAAAATTAATTATCTCCCAAAAGTGAATTGACGGATAATCCTATTTACCAGCGGAAATAAAATTTACCATTTTTCCTTCGAACTGAGTATTTCCGACGATTAATAATTGAACTCTCATGCGTTAGATTATTTATTCAATAGTTTACGCCAAATCATTTCGTGAATTGTTTAAAGCCAGTGAATTACCGAATTATTAATATTCATCGAACGATTCTCATTAGAGATTTCCATTCAACTTCATCCGTTCGCTCGAAACGACTGATGAATCATTGAAACGAATGGATTAAATTCCCCGAGATGCTCAATTAATTACCTACCTCAAGCCTTAAATTAACAAAAACCCGAAAAAAAAATCGAACCGTCCAACTGATCATCCCCAGCTCCCGACGAGACCCACGAGCATCAGCCGGAGCCTCCCCAATAAATCCCGCCGACCGCCAAAAGTCAAATAAAAATTGCCCCCGACCGGTAAAAAAAAAATCCCCCCCACAAATTTTGGAATTCCTCCAGTTGAGTTTAGGGAGGCAAACTAATTAATTTGTTGAGGATCCATGATGATAGTTAACCCGGAGCAAGATCGCACTACGTGTGTACACAAGTTTAAGCTGAGCCATTGCCGTCGCTTCAGGTTTACCTGACCTCGACGCGACCAAGTCTCGTGAATTATTTCCGTACAAACATTACGTTGGGGAGTTCGACCTCGTGACCCCTTCCGTCTTCCCCCCCCCTTCATTTCCCACCCCCAGACCCCCGGAAAACCCTAGCCATATCCAACTGCCGGAAAACCCCAGCCATATCCAACTGTGACCCGCGCGATCCTGCCGCGGGCTCATCATATCCCCCCCCATCCCCGAGTGCACTCCTATTCATCGTATTCCCCTGAAATAGGATATCCACGGCATTGTTGAGTCCGAGAATTTCGAAACAATGGGGATAACGCAGTCCCCAGACGTACGAGACATCCGGTTTGGCCCGGTACTGTGGTATGTTTACTCCAGTTAAACGACAGAAATCCAAGGCTTCTTGTTTGATATGATATCTATAGACATTAGCCAGAATGGGACTGCTTCAACAGTCTCATTAGTGTGATTAGTATTGAGCTTTGTTGGATGGTTAGAAGCTGCCTGAGAATTAAATATTTCGTGGCGAGCTATTGTTAGTGATTTAAAATGTTTATTGGTCGCTGGTCGGCTTCGGTGGGGACGAAATTAAATTTAGTAAATTTATTAGGAAATAAATTAATGGGGCTTAATTAATTTATTTAATTTTAATTAATTTACTTGACTTAATTTATTAATTAATTTACTTGACTTAATTTATTAATTAATTTAATTTTACGAAAGCTTGGGAACAACTATTGTTTTGTTAAATGAAGAAAATTAATTTGATCTTGAGAAAACGCGAATAAATCGCCGGAGACATTTTTTGGTATTAATTAATTAATTCCCGTGATATGGTATTGATTTCCATCAATTTTATTTTATCAAATAATCATGAGGATGGTTAGAAGCTGCCTGAGAATTATATATTTCAGGGGGAGCTATTGTTAGTGATTTAAAATATTTATTTGTCGCTGGTCGGCTTCGGACCAAATTAAATTTAGTAAATTTATTAGGAAATAAATTAATGGGGCTTAATTAATTATCGTTGTATGAATGATTATGAGGCGATTGGATTACGAAGAATTCTACGGAATTTTTGGGGACAACTATTGTTTTGTTAAATGAAGAAAATTAATTTCAACTCGAGAAAACGCGAATAAATCGCCGGAGACATTTTTTGGTATTAATTAATTAATTTCCGTGGTATGGTATCGATTTCCAACAATTCTATTTTATCAAATATTCATGAAGTGACTCGGAATTGAGATAATCGAGCTCTTAATTAAAAAAAAAATGAATTTTCCCGATGCGGGTGAACTATTTTTACACTAGCCCCAAAACATCCTCGAAGAAGTGGAGAATGCGACGAGCGGAGCTAAAATTCTTTTCATTTTTTATTCATGCAATCATCAGATATTACCGCAATGGATTCATGCCTCACCATCATACATTATCAATAAAACCCGCGGAATATAGTTTCGACTGGCATCAATGTCACGAGAGAAATAGAATACCTCGAATTTGAATAATAGAGATTACAAATCATTGTCTGCAATTTGCGGATAATCAATTTTCTCCTGCCAAAAGAAAAATTCGAAAAAAAAATCCGATGCATAATTTTGATAACATCGAGTCTTGGGTTGAAAAAAAAAATGGGGGAGTCGAGACCTGTAGCTCAGCAGTCAACTGTGCATCAAATTGGCCATTTCGTTTGAACGCCGTGTGTATTGCTGTGTGTCACGCAAATCTCCCAATGGTAAATCCAAATTACTGGACATTAAACATACACATTCAGTCAATCGGAAGCAATGTGATTCAGCAATTTAATGAAATAACCGGAATATCAGTAATTCGTGGGGGTTATTTGACAGATTCTGATGTACAGCTATTCATTGAAGAGAATTTTTTGTCCTAGTGATAAAAAAATTCATAAAAAAAACCTCCTCAGTCGATGGAAATTTTAACTCCGTTATTCCTTGAAAATCAATAAATATTCCGTGGGAATAATGAAAAATTCCGATAAACTGTTCACACAATTTTTCACGATAAACAATAAAAAATAAATGAATGAATAACTGAATAACCAAATTCCGCTAATCTCCAATTTTCGATGAATCTGAATTTCAAAGTGAAGAGATTACGAAATTGTTCCTCGAGTTTTGCAATTGAGCCCGACTGCCGCAATTTGAATACTCCCCTTGAATGAAATAATGAAAAATACCTAGATCACTCATTCAGTATTGAAACAATTTTCCTCAATGAAATATTAAATCTGTATTACTGTTTAAAAATTCATACCCAAAAGCATTGACTGCAACCTCTCAACATGACTGGAGACACAGGAAATTATTCATTACGTACTTAACCGTTAATGAGAAAGCTAATCATGTATCTTGCTTATCGACAACATTCGAACGAGTTGTGTTATCTCTGTTAAATAGACTAACCAATGAGTAAGCCAGTGACAACGCTTGCTCAGTCTGTTTGTACCGAAAATACAGGAATTGAAATTTATCTCAAACTCACCAGAAGTCTTTCTGGCATTGGAAACGAGGTAATCAGTTATTCGATAACAGGCAGAGGAAATATTCTGTCGCTTTTCTCAACGAAGAAACCAAAGCCCCCCCCCCATCGCCCTATCCTAAATGGAAAACTTCCGCTGCAATCATTACGCAATTCTTGAAATGACTGATCACACACTTGCATTGTCATCTACACCACATATTAATAATAATTTTGCTGATTGTAATCGCTCAATGAGCAAATTTAATCAACTTTTATTAATCCAGACGCTCAAGTGCACTCAAAGTCACTGACCCATATTCCAATAAAATTCTGGCATTGAAAGTTCAATAAAAATAAAAAATCACATTACCAAAACTCATCGCGTTATGATCATAACCTTGTAATGAATAATTGAAAGCCAACGGTTTATTACACCCAGCCTAGCCGTGAACAATTGTTGTTCGTTAATATGCCGTAGACACACTTACACTATCTGCAACAGTTCCTCACGTGGCGATAAGGCTTATCCGATTGGCAAAGAATAATGTCTTGCCAACACGAGGTGAACCAATCGTCAAGTGAACTACACGAGTTTGTTACACATTTAAAAATATTTATCTATCCGCTCATTGAATATTTAATCTCCCACAGGTAAAAACCAAAGCAATAGAATTGAATGATGTCCCGAGTGTGCCAGTCATCAAAATTTTCCTAGTGAAAAAATATCAATTTCCTTCCCGCAGCAATAACAATAAATACTTTTTATAGATTATCATGCATAACTCACCTGACTTTGACTCCCTGCAGCTCAGCAAGCGTTGGATTATTCGTATAATCCTCACCACTAACTCTCACAACACCAGCATCAGCATCAATGCCATCACCATTGAGAACAACATCAACAAGATCGGTAAAATCATCATGTCTCTGTTGATTTTTTGAACTAGCACCATCACCCCCAGTTCTTCCAGTCTCCCTCAAGCCTCCACTATCTCTAGCATTCTGTGTACCAGCTGAATTATCACTGGCGGTTAACTCTCTACTCCCATTTGTTCTCTGAAGAAACTTACGACGAAAATTGTTAAACACCGTATCACGATCTGGTTCATCCCCCATTCTAACTCTTCCATGACTTGGTACCAAATGATGACCACTGTAACCCAAATCCATCTGCAAATCCATGACAAGCAGAAGGGTAAAGAGTATAGCAAAAGCACTAAATCCAAATATCAATTTTTCCCGAATTCTCATCATCTTGATGAAGAGTCCCATATTAACTTCCTCACTCTTCACCCTCTTTTTACCAATCTTCACAATTTCACTTCTCACCTGTTGCTTCACACCCAATCGCACCTTCTTACACCTAGAGCCCTTGCCCTTGATCAATACCCGATTGTCTGGCCAACAAGTATCTCCAATTCTCTCACTATCACTGTTACCATAAAAATCAATGGGCCTCTGGCAATTATCACTCACCACTTGGCACGATATTCTCGAGTTATCATCACAATCAGTGGACAAGTAATCATCACGATTGTTGGATTTTGAATGAATCACCAGATGTTCATCAACTGTTGAATTAATCCTCTTAAAATCCCTCCAATTCCCCACTTTTTCACTCCAATTCTGTCTCTCCTTTCCTCGATTGTACTCACTTAACTGATCCCTCGTCACTGCTGTCGCATCACAACTTGGCGCCTCTGTCGATACCAAAGTGCGCCACGCAATAGTATCACCCTGCTTTTTCAACGTTTCTCCCTCCTTCGGTTTATTAGAAACACGACTACTCACTGAATTTGCAATTCTGCATTTTTCACTGTACACGGAATTTGCAACACCATGCCCAATTGGCTGACAATTTATTGAGTTTAGCGTTGCATTGTCAATTATTGAATGACAGCCTGAGGGTATCAGTACTTGGTTAACCAAGACAAGATTATCATTTGACCTCTCATTCCTATCAGCACTAGTTAATGACCCAACATTACCGACATCTTCTGGTGTTGGTGAACGCTTGAGTTTATTTCGTTTCAATGCCAATATATTTGACAAATTTGCCGCAATTGTTGTTTTAACACGACGCTTTATTATTCTCACACTCTGCGATCGTTTTATCGGCACCTCATTACCCAAATAATCCGAGCTATCGTCATCAGACAGTCGTCTTGTTTCATCAATTTGACAACGAAGCTTTCTGTAAACATGAGTACGCTCCTCCAACAGTTGAAAGTTATTCTCAGATCTAATCAGTTCGTCAACGTCCTCCACGGATATGCTGCGTGAACTTGATCGTTTGGAATGGGGTGAGCTGGTGTAGATTCTCTGGATCGGTGAGCTCTCCCCTGGATTTGATGTTGTCTGTCCCTCGGGTACTGGTCCCTTTATGCTGGCTTCATTGGTTTCCTGCGTACCAAGTTGGCTGTCGTCAGTTGGTGACAGATATTCCCCGGACTTGAAGAAATTTGTCAGGGTCAGGTGACGTCTTCGATTGCGCTTGTGTCGCTGTGGTGCCACTGGTATCACCTCACCAAATCCACTCTTCTGGCTGTCACTGCTGTCACTCGACACCTGCTTCTTCCTTACCAAACGAGGACTTCTTCTCTGTATGTTCTTGATAAGTTTCTCACAGTTCAGGGATAGATTATCTTTTGAGGATTTTATGATCTTCTTTATGAAGGAGTCGCTGCGCTTCACATCAACAGATTTTCTTTGTGATAGTGGCTCGTCAATCTGGGGATTGGTGATGTCATTGGTCGGCACTTCTAGCCAGTCGGACCTGATGTGATCGGCTGGTGTGACAGTTGATGATGCTGTCTCCTCGTTGGTCCCATTATTTTGGTGGACACTTGGGATTGATTGATGGATATTATTTTCTAGCTGATTGGATTTTATCGATATCTGGTTTCTGCTATCTTGTAATATCCGGGGGCTCGACTGTCGTTCCTCGAATTTCAAACTTGTCGATGTACATCTCACAGTTGCCAGAGTTACTTCCGTTTATCTGGCTTGACTGATGAGTCTTCGGTTAAGTTTTTGGATTACAAGTGCTTCAATATTTCATTGACTTTATCACAGGCTTTGACAATCACAGGCGTCTATACTTTGGAGTTAATGATGTTTGGGTAGTTCGTGTTATTGATTCTGAAACAGAGAATTGATGATTTTGGCTGGTAAGAGATTGATTAATTGACCTTAAAGTGCGATTAATATTGTAAAGTTTTTCCAGCTGAATGGAAATGTACTTCAATAATCAGATCTACAAATCCCTACTAATTAATCATGATGAATATTAAATACAACCCAATTAAATGATATATTTTTCAATGTGCGAGTAAATTGCGTCATTGTAATTAACGATCATTTCAATATGTTAATTAAAATGATGACAAATACTAGGCCACTGATTCAATGTTGAGGATGAACGCTGGCTGAGCAGCTGGCAATTTGTCTTCATTCATACGGCATTGCTAACATCTAACGTATCGATGCCAAAGACGAACTCATAAAGACTCGAGGCATTCTCAACGCAATTGATGTATCGAATTCGCGATATTGCATTGGCTTAACTTGTCTTACGCGTTGAGAGCTGATTTATGATGGTAGTGACTGATGCCATGAGCAATCATGAGAGCCCATTTGTCATTATTGTTTTTTATTTATTGTGATGAAACAAATCGTCAATACCTTGCGATATATTTTCATGTCTCGCGATAATTTTCGAGTGGATTACTCCGCGAAATTTAATCGTCTAAAAAATGAATTCCAATTTTCTTTTTCCAGATCAATTGATCAGTTCAAGGTCGGGGGTTGGCATCGGTACCAGGTAAATTAAATTTTTTTTCCCCCATTGTCTTTTAAATAATCTGCTCATTTTATTGAACAATTCCATTGTCGAAGGATGGAAAATTGCCGTAGCTTTATCGGTGAAAATATCATAAATGCTTCGGCGAAATAAGCAACTCTAAATTCCCGAAGATATCAAGAATGCGATTCACCATAATGACCTAGAACGGGGTTCTAACGCCAGCAAGAGTGTCCATTACAGTTATCGCAGCACTTCACCCTTCCAATGGCTCTCGTTTCTCCTCACAACGAAAGCATACCAGGTCACAGTGACAATACCCTTGGCATTTTATTCACCCTTAAAAAATATTCCTGAATACATAATTCAAATAACCCCGGCCTGGTACTATCAGTCCTATCAGCGCTCAGTAACGAACACCCATTTCCCCTCCGAGGGCCCTCCCCCTCCGAAGAAATCAACATTCTTCCGGTGTCTAGGACTCGCGATACCCAAATGTTTATAACTTCCGTCGTTAAGAGAGCCGTGAGATATTCACACTTTTAGGAAAATGATACTTGGAAAATTTATAGTTTTCTTGTCTTGTAATAAAGAAGAATAATATCTGTCGTATATTCCAGAATGACCCGTTTGGATATAATTAGTTATTTTCACCTTCGTAAATTATTTATTTATTTGAAAGGGTAATTTTGGCGAAAAATCTCGTGAATTATTCTTTGAAACTTCAAAAATGTCCCAATTCGCCGGCTTTTTCCGATTTATTTTTATCTCCTTTAATTTTTCCTTACAAAACCCAGGATAAAAAATTGAGAATTCATTTATAAAAAAAATCGGACAGGATGTGTTCTACAGAGAAATTCATGTGACAAACAAATTGAAATAAGTCCCATCCAATGTTGTCATTTTCACTCAACTTTAATATTTCCTTTTCCGTATAAAATCGTAATGAAAGAATTCATTACCCCCGTTTAATCAAGAAAACCCGAAATATTCTCGGCGCACGTCAGCTCCGACAATCGCCAATTAAATTCAAATAAAAAAGTTTTCGATTTAAACAATATATATATTTCTCCCTGAGGTTGAATTAAACATCATAAATAATTATATTTCGTGATATGATACTCCAAACACTTGAAAGGACGAATTAAATAAGTCAATCCTCGGCGTTTCATTATTCCCTGTCGCTCGTGAAAATTTATTATTCAGAGGAGGACTGAAAAAAAAAGTGGCAAATTATAATTGACATTTGGCTATTAAAATTGAAGCTGCGACCTCGTTTCCTCGGGCGAGAATAAGTACCGACGGAGAAACGTGATACGTATGAGTGTCGCCAAACTCACCGTGACTTATGGCATATGCATTACAATGTGATCCCTCAAGGGATGAGGAGGAGAGGGAAGGAATGGAAGGAGGCATTGGGGAAAAGAGATTGCACCAAGACGGGGGGATACATTAAAATTCCAGGCTGGATGGATTTCCGATAGTGATATTGGAGATGGAGAGACGTTCAAACAGTATAGAGATGGCATTAAAAAAAAAATCATTGAAAATTCTATTCGACTTTTGATGCGGATTTAACAATGGGTGGGAGAGCCTTAAATGTTCACAATTCGCACTCGCGGATTTTATTTGACATTTCACACTCTGTAGTATTCTTTGTTCGGTGATTTTTATGGATGTCAATGGGAAATAGTTTATTGCCACTGGGGGGATACTTGTTGAGACACCTCGAGGGCTTCAATTACGGAAGCACTTGGGCGATTTATTCACGGGGAAAGAGGATTTTTTACAATAAAAATTGAATTAAAATTTCTTGAATAGAAATAATTATTTTTTATACAGTATGGGTAATATTACGCACACCTCGCGCACATTGTCGCGATAAATAGGGCTCGGTACTCGCGGGAGTAGGATTTTTAGACTCCTGGGAAGTTTGGAGCTCGAGCTGAAGGCGAAAACTACCAAAAACGCTCTTAAAATCTAATATTTTTGGAAAGCTCCAAAAAATTGAAAAAAAAAATTATACCGAGTCAAATTATTTT
This sequence comes from Psyttalia lounsburyi, assembly GCA_030522865.1. Taxonomy (NCBI): domain Eukaryota; kingdom Metazoa; phylum Arthropoda; class Insecta; order Hymenoptera; family Braconidae; genus Psyttalia; species Psyttalia lounsburyi. Next base: position 29,601 of record JAPYZN010000593.1, read on the forward strand.
CCGATCGCTACAATATTCCCCTGGATATATAATTTATATAAACCCCCGTCGACCGTAATTTTAACGCCTCGTTATTTTTATTTATCCCAATTTCAAACGAAAATATAAAAATCGCTACTGCTGAGATAAATCGACAGCAAAACGAAAGTATACAGGGATAAAGTTTTTGCCCTGTTTTATTTTTCCGTGACGAGTGTCCCACTCATTTGACACCCGTCGTTTGTAAAAACAGACGATTGGAGATTCGTAAAAAAGGAGAACAGGAAAACCCTAAAAATTTGGTTTTATCTCGACAAGATTTGGACTCTAGTTTATTCAAAGGATTGTAGATATTTTTTTTTTTTTCCTGGACGACCTGGGGATGGGGATTTGAGGGAGGGAGGGAGGGAATCAAAGTATTTTCTTTAACGGAATTTTGCCAGCGCTCGCAAAAATTTTTGTCTATTTTTTTTTCTCATTCAGAGAGAAAAACACTTTATTTTCAATTTCATCTGATTGTTTTTCAGTTTTTTTTTTGAGATACGAGGAGAGGAGAGAGGGGCAAGTTGAAATTGATGGGATCTTTCTTTTTTATGGATTCATTCTTCATGCCCCGTTACGCACAACAATCGAAACTGAGGGATGGTTCTTTGTGCGCTTGTGGAGTGAGTCGGGAAAATTGTGAAGTATATGGGGAGTGGAGAGGTTTTGGTGTATGTGTTATGGACACTTGGGAAACTAAAAGTTGTAGAGCTACGGAATTGCTCGGCTGTAACGTTCGAAGAAGTATTAGTTTTCCAGCTGAAACGTATTTTTCCTTTTCCAGTAAAAAAAAGATTTTTTAAAACGAGGAGAACAATTTTTTCCGAGGCAAACAAAAAAAAAAAAACAATTAATTTTCCGCCTGTTATTTTGAGTTTTATGTAATTGCAAATTACCTTCGGCGACTAGTGAAATTACGATACAAAGTGTTACACACCGAGTTCAAAAGACGCAAATAAAGGACAGAGAGACTGGTATACTCTCGTTTTGCCAACAAAATTTATTTTGAGAATCAAATATGTGGGCGAACATCCAAGAATTCTAGGGATGAAAAAAATATCGTCAACTAGATTATTCAAAGGCTCTTAACGATCTCACGATTATGAAGAACATTATACAATTGAACAATTGAATTTAATTTAGCGAAGACTAAAAAAAAACTCCGATCTTCAACCGGTTTTTCTCTGAGTAGTCGGAGACAACTGACGAGGTGAGAAAAAAAATTTATCCCTCACAAAAATCGCGGCCGGGGGGGGGGGGGGGGGGCTTCCCCCAAAAAAATCATTAAACAATCAAATAAAATACTAATTAAATAAAAATCCAATGCAAGAATACCCGGAAGAGCATTCGATTTCACTTCAATTTACTGCCAACATTTTCATCGTGGAAATTCATTTTTTTATCCACTCCGAAGGTGAATAAAAAATCTATTAATATTCACAATTCCCAGACAAAAATAGCACAAACGAGAATAACAAGTGTTTCAAATAATAGACTAAGCACGCGCCGATCACGTACCGAAGATATTAAATTTTACTGCTTCCCAGAGGCTAAAAAAACTGATTAAAAATGAATGAATAACCAACAAAAAAAAAAAAGCAATATTACCACCGGGTGTAAAACTCTTAATCATAATTGGCCGCAATAAAATAGTTAAAGTCGCGTAATAAAAAAAATATCAGTTACAATGTTTCCGAGATTTTCAAATTGACCGTCAGAATTGTATTTATCTTTTTTTTATCAATGGAGAAACTCATTGAAACGAGTAATTAATTTTCCACCGAGAGTTGGGGAAATGAGAGAGAGAGAGGGGAGGGGAAGGGTCGCGGTGACAGGGATTTTTCAACGGTATTAAAGTGAAAGTGTAAATGACACTTTCGGCCATTATTTACTCGGGATTCACCACTTTATGCGCATTTATCGGCGATTCATCAGGTATTGACGTCGATACCAAAAGATTTCATTGCTCAAGTGCACTTGGATCTCTCTCTGATATACCACTAGGAGGATCTTGACCCACCGCATTCACTGCCAAAGCATTTCACCCGCAATTTTTCTACTTTTCAACGAGCAAGCTGACTTCAGACTCGAGTGGATAATCGGAGATGATTAAAAATAGAGGTCACTCAGAATTTTTTGAGAGAAATGAGATGTTGAGGGGATTTATGAAATTGCCGGGAAAGTATTCTGTACAATTTTTTTGTCAGAGTTTAATATAATAATAATATCGTCGGAGTTTAATAATAATATCGTCGGAAGAAAATGACAATTTTTAGACCAGCCGACGATTGTCAACGAAAAAATTTCTCCTCCCGGGAACGACTGATTTTTGTCGTTAAAAAGTAATTAAATAGATAAGAGCACGACGCGATAATTCACTTCCCGTACGCGGCGAGAAAAAAATTCAGTAGATATTGACCGTATCGGTTCAGACAAATTTGGTGACCGCTTCGACGCTGGGAATTTTACGATCGGGTTGGGTAAATCCGCCCTAGGAAATTTATTTCTCATGGGGAAAAAAATTGTTAGATTGTCAATAGCGACGCAGCGGTGAGAGCGAGACTAACAAGCCTTCCAGATTGTCAAATATTAAGTGGCTGATAAAAGATACAATGACGAATGACGCTGGGATTTTTTAAAATGTCAGAGCCTGATTTTTCTCTCGGCCCGCTTGATAAATTGACCGGATTGATGATTATCAGTGTCTTTAAAATGGGGAGAATTAAGGCTGAGTTAATGAGGAATACATGTCAGACCCCGGATGCTCCCACGATAAAATCAGAATGACTTTTCAATTAAATCCGAATTTTTCAAATCCTTTTTCGATCTACTGGGGTAAATCCACTCGTTTTCTCATCATTTTTCTCACTAAAACTCTTCAAAATTTCTATTTCCGAATTTTTACCCAAGATTTAGGGTCTTAATTTAATTCTCCAGTATCATTAAGAATTAATAACAGATTTCTGGGACTAGAAAATTGTTTTTTCCTCTCAAATCATTCATTCAAAAAATAGAATTTCAATTAACGAACGGAGAATGAGGAAAAATTATTTCCCTAGACATTTTGACAAGGGAAAATCCCCGGAATAAATTGCCCCCAAATCAGCAAAATTAGATAGCGAATAATAAATTATTTAAACAATAATGTGATTGATTTGGGCAGTTGAGGAATTAATTTGACCGATGTCAACCGAGAAGACGCCAGTAATTTCCCAAATTCTCTTTTGTCCCTCTCTCCACCGTCTCCCGACTCCCCACAATCGTGAAACGCAAACAAATATAATAAATAAATTGCGACATGAAGTCACATAATATCGTTGATGTTTGTCCGGTGGCAATGAGATAGTCACTTGTACAGCAGTTGCTTTGACTGTCATTTCTCGATCTCCAGTGCCAATTTCATAAATAGAAATTCTCTCGCAAGGGGAGGAGGGGTTATATATAGAGGGTAAATAAACGTTGACCTCTGACAAGTCTGACGTTTTCGTTCCCCCGGCCAGTGGAAAGAAACTCCTTCCGCTCTCCGATCCTTCTCTCCTCGGCAGAAAAATTGAGAAATGGCTAGCGCTCGTGTCAGTCACTTTTCACTCGAAAGTTGTTGATTTTTCTTATTGTCAATGGATCCCCAGTGTCAATATTTCAGTCGTGGGTGAAATTTTATTTGTTAAACAATCCCGAGGTCAGTCACTTCAATGTCGCAATTTTCCGGAATTTTTACTAATTTTCTTTTGCATAAAAAAAAATTCAAATCTCTTAATTCGGAGACATCGACGTCCGCAAAATCCGTCGCCTGTAATATTAACGCAAGAAGTTTCACGAGAACTTTGAATTATTGAAAAATTATCACCTGATCAGGTCCACCTAAAAAATTCACCGATTGACACACGTCAAGCCGAGCCCCCCCGAGGCGTATAAAAATTTGAACCAGCCGATTATTGTCTTTGTATCGATTTTCATTCGTACCTAGAGCTATTTGCGTGCCGGCAATTATCCCCCCCCGATGTAGACGGGGAATTATCGCTCATGTGCTCCAATTTTGTGAATTGCAGGGGGAGTGGGTGGAAGGGGGCGCCAGTGACGAGCGGGCATACACAAATGTTTTTATATCTGTCTATCCGTACGCTAAAAATACAATGACACAGCGATCTCTCGCGCTTTTCAAGCGGGCGAATTCACTGCAGAACAATTATCATTGATTTATATAAAAAAAAATGTGATTTTATTTTCCGAGGAAGTTATCAATTAGTGGCTTTCAATGACAACACTCCATTGCCGGAATTTCATCTGAAGTCTTTCACGCGATTTCTCTCAATTTTTTTTAATCGCAAATAAAAAACGGAGGGAATTTTTTGCGCATTTGCAATTTTTTAAAGCTCTCTCGTTTGAATGCGCCCGGCGCAGTTGCGGAGAATTTTTCCAACAGAATTTCCTTTGGCTACAAAATTTTTTTTTAAATCCTCTCAAATTGGGGCCACTTAAATTCCCGAAAATCCTTCGAAATGATTTTTTTTCCAGATCTTGACGTCACTCTATTGGACTTTTGACTCCAGCTCTTGTCAATTCGATAAGACAATTTTTCTTGTATTAACTTTTTAATTGGAAAGAAGTTGAGAAATATTTTTGCTCCAGATTTATTTTGCTCTTTATATATGGTCGATCAGAGAGATGGCACTCGATATTATTACTCAACTTCCAGTTTTCCTTTCTCGAGAGAGATTCTCGTATTATATAGATAGAAAAAGAAGTATCTGATACAAAGAAAATAAAGATCCAGTTGGAATGATTTTTGTTGTTTCCTTTTTTTTCCGCTGTTTACATTTTTCCACTTCTCCATCTGCGCGCAGTGAAGTTACTATCGAGGAAGAGAGCTCGAGGGTGTTACGTCAAAAGAGATATTCTATTTCGAGGGGAGGGAGAGAGCCCGACGAGGACACGGATGATCGCGTTCAAATCAATTCGACAACTTTCCACGGTAATATCGCGAGATTCCCTTTCATTTGACAATTCTCATAGTGAGTTCTATTATTCATCCGGCGTAATTGGTACTGCTGCGGCTATTTATATTTGTTTTTGTGATGTGACCAGTGACAATGCAATGAGTTTTTCCCGGTGAGCAAGTAGAAAGTAACAGCCGATTGCAATTATCGGGTTAAATTCGAAATTGTGAAAGGACTAAATGAAACTAATCCCTCAATCCTGAATGAAATATTCCAAATTATTTTCGTCAACCTCGAGTGCCCCCAAAATGTGAGCGATTCGAGCGAAAGAATTTACGCAAGCCCCAATATTTAATTAATTCAATCAAATCCCCTCAACTCACTCGAGTTTTTTTCTTTCATTCGGTCAGACGTTCCCCATAAATTTAATATTTCATTTTTTCTTTCGATGGTCCTCATTCCGCGCGACCTGTCGATTCACCAGCGGTTCGACGCGAAGAAAAAAAAAATAGCACAAACAGCGCAACACCCCGGAGATTAAATCCGACGCCGCGGCGTCTGCGAAAACAACTCCCCCGAATTGTGCAGCGAGCGATAAAAGATGGAGCAAAGATCGAGGGGGAAAAAAAAAACACTTCGTCCATCATTTCCCCCGGCCGACAAATCCGCGAGTGTAAGCAGAGCTTCTGCTTCGCGAAATGCCGGAGACTCGGTTGAGAGAAAAAAATAAAATAAATATCAAATGATAAATAAGAATAATGCAAAAATGCTGTGACACCGAAGGAGACCAGCCCGAGGATCATCATACTCGAGTTTCGCTTTTCTGCAAAAAAAAAAAAAAATAAACCAGTCCTCGCGGTAAACTTGAACTGCCACACGATTCTTAGGGTTTCCCGTAATCATCAGAAATGCCGTCGTGGGAGTGAAATGCGAACGATACACATGACGAGGAGAAAATAAATTATTTACTTTCCCCTCGTGGCCCGGATAATTAAAAAAATTGTTGATAATCTAGTTATTTGTTGGCGTGCGCCCACTCCGAAGCGATTAATTTATTATTAAGTCATGTCGGCGGGCAATTATTGCCTTGTCAATTAATTAAATATTGATATTTTAGGGAGAAATTTAAGTTTCATTTGCTCCCCCCCTCGAACTTGAATTTTCGAAGCCCGTAATTTTCGTTAGCTCGCGTCGTCTCTTTAAATGTATTATATTAATGTTAATATTCGTATTTAAATTCAATCGTCGGTAGTTCGATGTGAAAGGAGAATGCGAGAAAATGAGGAGATTTTTAACGATGCAGATATATAATATCCGTAATGTAATACCAAGATCACGGGAATATTCAGGCGACGAAAATATTGAGCGAAACCGGATTTTCGAGTGGAGTGAGCTTTGAAAGTGTACAGGTTTCTAACGATCAAATAAATTACGTTAAAACGATTTTTCAAACGACGAATCATAAATTCACCGTCTCCGAGTGACTCTAAATGTGATTATTGACAATGAATTTGCCATTTTTTTCAATTATTCATTGTTGAAAATATTGGACTTTACAGAGGAAGGTCAAGAGATTTTTTTCAGTAATTTATAAAATTCCTAACAAAAAGTGTGAGGCGGTTGAACTGAAATCAGAAAAAAAATTCCTTCGATCGATTTGTTCAAATTAAAAAGATATTACTTCTTTGACGTCAATGGATTTCCAGAAGATATGGATAATTACTCAGGGAAAGAAAGTTTTAATTTCCCGGAAAAATGTCGGACCATAAAAATTTCAGTAAAAATTACAAAATCTAACAAGCAAAAAGTCTCCGAAATCCATAAAATTTACCCTCACCCTACCCCAATATCTCGAAAACTGAGGCAATAAAATGGTCTATTGTTAATAATTCCATTATCAACCAACTCCAGTAATCGTTAAATTAACCTGCACTTCTCCTGCCTCCCGAGCCCCCCAATTCAATTCAACTCTCAATAAATTAAAAAACTTCACTGAAAGGATTTTTGCCTGACCAAGCCCTTAAATAACCCTAAATTTCCCCCTTTTCCCGCTTCATTATCCCCCAAGATGATCAAAAAATGTACAACCAGCAGCCAAACAAGCGTCCCCTATTTTTAATCCCAAGAAAATTGTCCTCAGATTTCACCCGGAGTGTGACGAACAATAAAATCCCTAATTGACCGGAGAGGCCGGGAGAAAAAACCGAAAAAAAAAAATCGCTAAAAATTCCCATTAAATTTCCGACTTGCTTATCTTCCTTATCTCCTAAATGAACATGTCGCTGAACAGAAGGAATCATCCTAATCCTCTCTAAAAACGTGTTTGCAGATGAAACTAAAGAGAAAGAGAGGGAGCCGTAATCCCGGGAGAAAAGTCACGGCGTCAAAACGTGCACGCTCCTCGGGGGAGTTGAAAAATATATATATATATATATATATACATATATAGACATATAACCGACGTCCCGCGCCGCTTGAATTCCCCAGAAATGCCTCGGAGCGCTGGGCATTCTCTACGTATACCCATTTTTCTTGATGGTTCATAAGCTTTGTGCCCTCTCCCTTATATTACTCCACCCATTGTCGACTTTTCCCTCGATATTCTTCCCCCGTCAATGTTTTCTACAGCGAAAAAGACAAACAGGAACAAGGGGGGCGGTGGAAAATATTCTCTTTGATATTTGTGTTTTCGGGGATAATTGAAGTGGGAAGGATTACTTTTTTTCCCCAGCACTCTCTGTGGCCTGGAGATTTGTTTACCGCCTGAGGATATCGGATTGATGGTAACTGAAGAGTTGGCGAAATGAGGAAAATTGATTGAACGGCCGAGGAAGTGGGAATTCGTCGAGTCCACTAGCGCCCGGAATTTTTTTATTACCACCGAGATAATTATAATAATCCAACGGATTTTCTTCGCGCAATTTTTTTCAATAATTTCGTTGTTAAATCCTAGTTTTTTTAATAACAACGCGGGGGGAAAAATTCCCTAGAAATTACCGCTTGAGTAAAATCTGTTCACTCGTCACTAGAAATTGTCCCGACGAGTCCAAAATTTTTGTTAATTTTTGGCAAATAGAGCGGTAGGTTTAAAAAAAAATCTCCCCTTGGGGACTGATTAATGACCCAGTGTTAAATTACGATAAATTTTTGTCGTCGATTTTTTGCCAGCTTTTATGAGACTTTAAAATGCGCAACTGTTGAACTACTTTAAATCCTAAGTATTGTTCAACAGCTGTGCGTGAGGGAGGAGCTGAAGTGACTCGCCTCGCTATTGCTCAGACACGTGCCACGTGCTCTTATGCAAGCTGTATAATAGCCCGAGTGACGACGAATGGACGAGGAGTTCAGGATGGAATAAAAAAGGAGAGAGAAAAAAGGCGACAGGAAGAAACATAAAGCAAAGATGCGGCTGTAAGAATACCGAGGTAACTTGTACGTAGGTAATGGAAAAAAGAAAAAATCCACGTCTCCACTCGCTCGCTTCCTTCTTTCAGACGATGAGGATTATCCGGAGGATTATTTGCAATGCATAATTTATGGTCCTTGGAAGAGAAATACTGAAGAGTATTCATACGGGGCAATGAAAGAAACGGTAGATTACGGATTTTTAGCTTTTATCTTTATGAATCGGCGAATGGCTCTTTCATTACTCGCAATTTTTCAGAGAATATATTCGAGGAATGGTGAGATCAATTGCCAAGATTATCAGCATCAATGATCTATTATTATTGATTTTATCACCAGCAGTATTAAAAAATTGTTGGGCACTTGTCAAACGAGACGAGTGAATTTTTTTTTCTTTGAAAATTCGGTTTTTTAAGATTTAATGTCGCGAAAAAAAATTCAGCAGTATCATAATTATAATAAATATCATAACTAACTAATTAACATAAAAAATATTGCTGGGAATGATGTTAATGATCCCCCTCAGTATTTACTGAAGTTAATAAAGATTATGAGTCTCAAGAATATTACGAACGCTAATGGACATCCTAATTGAAATTAATAAATTGCTCGTATTGAGAGGGAGAGACTGTTAGGATTACTCCGTGGATTATTTGCAATGCATAATTTATGGTTTACGGAGAGAGTACTGGAGAGCATTCATACGAATAATGAATTACAGATTTTTATCTTTCATCATTATCTTTATGGATCGAAGAATATTTCTTTCGTGGCTCGCAATTCTCGGCGAAACAACTCAAGAAATGAGGGAATGAATTGATCCATTTCATTTATAACAATCGCATAAAAGCGAATAGTAGCAATAACGATAGGATTAATTATTTAAAAAAATTTATCAACTGCTAATATTTTTTTTTTTTCATTTGACGACATTGAACTGTCACTGAGGACGACCCGTCAGAGAAAAAAAATCCCGAACAATAAATTTTGATATGAGCGGGAATACTAATCATTGTTCAGAACTCGTCCAAGAGGCGATTAATGCATCCGACAACAATAACATTGAGAAGCTCGAGATTATGTAAACGGAAGAGAATTTCCTGACGACTCAATGGAACGAGTCGATCCGGTGAGCAGAGGATATCCATAAATAATTTCTAACAAAAAATTGAGTGAATTTTTTTTCGATAACTCTCGTCATTTCAGAGGTCGCATGACCCCAGCTAAAGTAGCTCAACAATAGTCCACAATTTATTTAAAAAATCGCGTGTTCTAATTTTTTTCTCACTGTCGATACTCTTGAGATTGATCTCAATTTATTTCAACTGATTCCCGTGGAATTAACGACTGCGACAATTTTTTTAACGCACTCTTCAAATTTTATGGGGACTAGTCAAGCGAAAAATTAAAAAAAAAATACACTTCGCGACATTTTTGCGGTAATTTTGCCGATTGAACTGAAATTCTAACGACTCAAAAGCTCATTAAAGAAGTAAACCGCGTGTACGCAATTGAAAAGAGCAATAACGAGATGAGATTAACAATTTTTCTATTGTAATTGAATTTTTGTTCGCCGATTGGTTCTTAGCGTGAGACCAAAAGACTCTCCTCCCCATCCCGAGTACCTTAATAGGATAACACTGTCCCCAATCTCGGAAATAATACCATCCACCCAGACCAATAATTACTCTCCGCGTACAGAGAAAAATCCCCGGACAATACCTCAATTACTACAATCATTACAAAAATAATTGATTATCGTGTTGAAATTTTTCATCCATAAACTTGGCTCCCGACAATCAGAAAACATTGCAATAATTCCCCCGGGACTTTCGCGTTTTAGCGAGCGAAGCGGATGCATCCACTGTCCCCTCCATTTGTTTTTGTCATTCACCCAAGAAAAAGATCTCTCCAATTGTTCAACAGTCACCAGAACAGAAATCAAATTAGCGGAAGCAATAGCGACTGTATCCTCTCTTTTTTTTTTTGTCCTCATCATTTCGCGTTATTGTTCCGTTTTTTTTATTATTATTTTTATTTCAATCTTTCAACTAAACGCGAGTGGTTAGTTTTCTTGCTCCTGACTATCCGGGAATTCTCGGATTCGCGGAAAAAGATTATTCTTATGATGCCCGGGTCGGAGGAAGACGTCCCTCTTAGACATCTCGAGATTCCTCTAACGAGGTCGCCAATTTTTTTTTCGCAGTTTCACTTGTTTTTATTTATACGAATGAATGGAGGCGGAATTTACTCGCAATATTCGTACACCTGTACGACAATTTTGGGGGAGTGGGCACTTGCTAAAAGTGGGCATTAAATTACCGATAATTGAAGATCTAGAGAGGATAATAATTTTTTCGGCCCAAGGACTTGACCGAAACGATACGAGAGCTCATTGGAATAAATGGGAGAGCAAAAATTGATAATCGAATAATACACTCAAATTTATTTTGATAAACAATTTTGTTGGCCATTCATTATCATATTTATCGTGTCTTTTATCTTGTATTGTACATCGACACAAGATAAAAGTCCCCTCATCTCCAATTACAAGCAATGAAACACGGGATAAATTGAATAGAGCTCATAAAATCGTCAGTACCTCCCCCTCAAATAACCCAATTTGTACGAATTATATCGGCTTTAAAATCTAATAAAAATCCCCTTGAAATAATTACAGATAATTATTTTTTTTTTCTACACAGAAAATTTGTTTGCCCCTCGCTCAAAATTGTCCATACGTTCGCATAATTTTTTTTACAGATAGGAAAATTTATTGGTCCGTTGGATTATTTTTCCCGAACGTCGAAAACGCCTGACAACCCAAATTCATTAACCCGAATTAATTTAATTAATTTTTCCATTAAAAAATTCTCAATTTTTGATCTGATTGCCCTCGAACTTCGCCAAGTACTCGAGGGAAAAAAAAAATTTTTTTCTTGGCTCATTGAAAAAATATTTAAATAACCAGGTTAAATACAAACGACGTAAAATAGAAATTAATGTACTCACTGGAATACATGGCTGATCCACGCAACTCCACGACGACCGCGTGTCCTCCTCCATTGTTTAATGTGCAATTAAACGTATTACATGGCGTTAAAATTTGGAGTTAATTTTATTACAGTATGCTCATTTTTATCACACTATTAATTCCACACGGTTGTTAGTTTTGGGGTTGAGTCGGCATTCTGTACCATTGAAACCTGCAAACAGAAAAACAAAACCAATCCATTCAAATTTTGTTATTTCCTCATTTTAAGGAGAGTCAAAAAATCCCCTTCAATTCAACGCCGCTCAATTTTTTACCCGAAAGAGCGAATAAAGGGGACGATTATTTTAATATCGGAGCAATTAATAAATAAATAAAACAATAAATGAATGTCTGAAATTTTTCCCAAAATCCGGGACACTTGAACAAAAATTCACCATTACGAAATTATTCACTATTTGTTTTTCAATTTAATTGAAAAAACAAAATCAATTACTTTCGTTGAATAATTGATCAGTAATTCTCACGTTCAGCTGATCCATCACCAGCGCACTGAGTTGATTTTGGCGAGGACTGCCGTTGCATAAACATAAAAACGTCAGATTTGAATTTCACTGGTGAGCGTGAATAACGAGTTTTTAAATCAAATGTCAATACAAATTGGTTATACCTATTGATACTGCTATCAATTCGCGAGAATAATATTATCAAAACCTTGGGCGTCCAGTAGGTGAATGAGAATTGGAAAAAAAAAATATTGTAAAATCGTCGGGGAAATATTTCCCATTTTGTATTAACTTTTTACGTTAATTTCGCTGTCTATTTGTTTCGCATTAGCACATTATAATCGCTCACTTGATCCCCTTTTATTATTATTTATTATTTCATGGGAAATAATTCTATTGTTCATCGAACCGATTTTTATTGGACATAACAACATCCGGACTTTTTGCTGACGTCGTCGAAGAGACTTTCCATGAAATGAAAGGGGAAGTGGGCGAAAAAGTACGGACGCCCGGAAAACGGAATTTCAAGAGTTTTTTACCCCTCGAGGCCAGAAAAAAAAATTCCCCTCGAGAGGGGCATCTCTATTAGTCGCGAGAAACTCAAGGCTCATGAATTTCCAGTGAAACAATTTTTTTATTAATTAAATTCTTCATTGCGCGAATGAATTATCCAAAAATCAATTCTCCGAGCTCCGAAATGTTTTATTTCACTTTTTGCCATACGGACAATCCCGATTAATTATGTAATAACCCACCACCGTTGATACGAAGATAAACAAATATTTGATTAAACCGTTCCCCTCATAATTCCATAAATTTTTTTCTACCCTGATCGATACAACCCCCGCCTCGCAATAATGGAAATGAAAATAGGAAGTTTGAAATATTGGAAATCCGTGCGATGCATGTAAATTTGGAAAAAAAAAAATTGATAAACCCACTGAGTGCAATGAAATGAAAGGAAACTTTTTCAATAATGAAATAATTGAGGAGGCGGCTTTCGAGTTTTTTTCATCACTCTATCAATATTTTCATTTCGGTGATGGAGGTCAGGAGTAACGTGAGTGCCGGTAAAGACGCCCCTCGAATATTAAAAAAAAAAGAAACGACTAAAAATTGCGAACTATCAAGTACCTCATGCCGCGATGATTTTATTTGGCCACGAGCCAGAGCTGAAAACTCTAAGTGACATACTGCTCAATATTACAGTTGTATACCCCCCCCCGTCGAGATACTCGTGCATTTTCTATTTTAAATGTATCAGCGTCACGAGCGGTGGTAGACCGCAAACTACAACTCCAACGTAAAATTGAATTATCGAACTTTTTATAAGACTCTTCATCTCGAACTGCGGATAAAAGTGATAGAATATTCTGGGAAAGTATTCTCTTCTCCACGAATTCGAATATTTTTTTCACCGCCTCGGGGAGATTTCAGAGCTCCCCAAATCGTTAAAAAAAATTTTCAAAAACAATTTTTGTCCAGGAGAAAAAATATTCTCCGTCCCACAATTTCTGTTAATACAAAAATTATTAAAATCCCCCAATCGACGTAATTTATTCACTAGAGCGAATATTCACTATTTGCAATAGCAATTACACCCGGGACAAAAAAAAAATAAGATCTCATTCGCTAACGAACGCAATGAGAAAAACGCGACAGAGAAAGGCAGATGACGAGTGCGCCGTGTGAATAAGTGTCCAATCCATTTCTCCGGGTGGAAAAAAAAACCTGGGAAAAGTCTCGGTTAATGAGCGACAATAAACGTCAAGCGGTTTTGTTCTCTAAATTTATATTAAAAAAAAAAATGTGAGAAACGAACCACAAACCACAAAATTCTAATGTTTTTTTCTGGAAACAGTTATCTCGATTTAATCATTATTATTTTATTCATCAATTCCACTCTTTATTTTTACCCTCGCTCGTTGCACTCAATATTTTGCCAATAATTTCACGGCAATCGGTGTATAATTTCACGGTGACCGCTGTTGATTTATCGCTCGCGTGTATCAGATGTGTAGATGATTCAACTCGGAAAATATTTTTCCATCCCTCCCGAGCGAATAAACGCGAACATTTGTCATATTTCAATTTATCTGCGGCTATCCGTTGAAATAATTATAAAAATTAAAGAGGGAAACAAAAAAAATTGAGCGTTCCAGTCAATCCACGAGCTTCAAAAGGCCTGCAATATATTTTTTTTTAACTACTCGAGAATATTCTAAAATCTCCGTCACAGATCGCCAGTCTCCACCGCAGTCTAACCGACCCGAATTTCTCTAAATTACCTCACAAAAATAATCACTCAACCACCGAAAAATCCACGTCGGTCCGCGTCTTTTTGCTGGAAAAATTGCCCAACCGATCGATCAATTCCCCGGGATCGAATCCCAGTCGTGCATAACAACCCCTCCCGCCCCTCCGCAAACATCGAAAGGAGGAAAAAAAACTAATTCCCCTAAAGATATTTAACGCGACGAGATTGATTGTATTACAGCGATAGTCATGAGGCGAGTAAATAAGGAGGGATGCGGAGGGGCCGGGGATGAGAACTTTGTTTACGTCGGCAGACGTCGATCTCCCTAGAACACTACCCCTAGTCGACGTCGCGTTGGCGTGGAAAACACGGGAGAACTCTTCCATTTTATTTTCTATTTTTTTTTTTCGTGCCCGGAATCGTTAAAAATCCACGGGGACGCGGCGATATCGATATTTATGACAGCACCCCCATCGATTCGTGCCAGTGGAGTCGAAACGATTGAGACACCGGGCGCGTTATACAAATGTAATAACCGACTAGACAAATTTGCGCGTCGTATTAATTTCGTTAGACTACCAGTTCTCACTCGTTATTATGTAACAAATAAAAATGTGGGGGGGGGGGGGGGGGGGGGGGAGCGGGAGAGGAGTAAGTGAGAGTGAAAGCCAGTGAGAGGGGGAAATTGAGTGACGGATAAAAATTTCAAGTTTTTGCATTATCAGGGGAATTTAAACGATTTCTTGGGGACAAGTTGAAAGAGAAGGCTCCAGAGGATAAGAAAATAAATAAAATAACTAAAAAATATTTGTTCTTCACATTTTAATCTGCTTCTCAGCCCCCCACCAACTGATGTCGTCGTACGACTCTATTTTTCATTAATTAATGATCAACAAAAATCCTAGACCAAAGATTGAG
This sequence comes from Psyttalia lounsburyi, assembly GCA_030522865.1. Lineage (NCBI taxonomy): Eukaryota > Metazoa > Arthropoda > Insecta > Hymenoptera > Braconidae > Psyttalia > Psyttalia lounsburyi. The sequence continues at coordinate 44,637 of JAPYZN010000593.1, forward strand.
CGCAGACGGGGAGTATAATTTAATTAAAATTAATAATAATTATGGTTGATTGTTCACGATCTTACGAGCTTGTAATATCAATAAAAATCTGTAATTTATCACCGCAGAATTCTCAGGAAGTAAAAAATCGGGGTTAATTAATCCAAAAGATGACTGAATAATGCAATCGTGAGTTTAATTGAATGAAGCCACCCTTTGTCACTTCAATCTTAATTCAACATCCTGCCTAACTTAATTATTTTCATGCTACTATGCACGAGTTGACACTTGCAAATCCCCCCACAATCATCCGTGGACTCTCCTCGCGTTCCACTAATCAGTGAAATTAATGAATTAAAAAAAACAAAAAAAAGAGTCCCTCAAGAGGAAATGAGCATAACTCAGGGCCACAATCCACGCGCATTGTCCGCCGATAAATCTGTGCGTGACGTGTAATCATCTGTGCAACACGTGTGCACTCGATGATAAATCAACGATTTAAACCTCCACCGAAAACCTCACCACCCCATCTCCAGCCCAGTACCTCTCCGGTAAATAACAATTTTATCAAATCAATCGGCACGATAACGAGACGATGCAGAAGATTCTCAAGTGCCAGCGAGTGCCAGTCGCGGTATAAAATTGCTACTCAATTGAAAAATACAAATGAAAAAAAATAATATCTCCTGCTATCTCTAGTTACCAATTAAATTCCCCGGATTCATTCGGAAATGAGTCGGAGTGTACGACTACTTTGAGCACTTTGCCATGATCTTATTATTTAAATTGTCGTGAATAATTCAAATAGTAACGACGTCTTTAATCATTTTTTAATAATTTTTTTGCAGAGCAAATGAACAGCTCAAAAAAAAAACAAAAGAAATATTTTTCTATTTTGTTTAAATCAAAGTAAAACCACTTCACTAAATAATTATGATAAATTTGAGGGATGACAAAGATAAATAAACAATTGAGGCCCCACCGGAGTTCTAAAAAATTAATTGTACGTTAAAAAAAAAATCCAACGCAATCTCCTCGGCAATTTCCAATTTTCCAATTTTTGCGACAATTCAATCGACAAATTTGACATTCAAACTCAAGCCCTCGGTGCGATATAAATTGCCACAAGAGTAACAACTTCCCATAAATTCTCACGCTCCAACTCGCCCGACAATGACAGCACACAAACAGAAAAAAAAAAGGGGAAAACCTTCCCAAATCTCACGCAATTCAAAACATTTCTACTCACTTTATTATTCCTCGGATGAACGATCGATTATATCCCACGTCGAACAATCACAAATCATCGGCGAATGAAATATTCATAAACTCGACACTTCACCCCGGCCTGTTATTTTTTATTTCAATCCGTCAATTATATCATCACAGCAATTGCAAAGTAAAAAAAAAAAAACCACCAGCAGTCGTTACTTCACTCGCAATTGACGTACCCCAAGCCCGAGAAAGCACGTAAATTATTTCTGCGGTATTATTTTTTATTTATTTATCTACCGTAGCGAATTGACCGAATTACTCTCGAGAGAATAGCTCGAGTTTTGCGCACGTGGTGAGGGCCGAATTGCGGTTGAAAGCGCAGAGGAACGATCCGCTTGACACGAGAGCTCGTTGCTCACTGCTACGCCAGTGTTATTGGCGTTGCCTACTTGGCCTTGCGCCTACGTTACCCCTCCCACTGCGCTCGAGTCCACGTAAAATCTGGTGAGAACAGAACAACCCCACTACCTCATCCCCCATGGCAATCCCCACGGGGGTAAAGGAGGGATGCTAAACCACTTCAGTAGAGTCACAACTGCTTACGCCGTCCCCAAAATACCGGGGGACTATTGCAATCAGATAAAGGGGGAAAACGCGTCTTATCATTGGGCGAGAGCTTGAGATCTCCATTGTCGTGAGTAATTTGAAATTTATTGGGTGTGAGAAGATAAAAATGATCATTGTTTTTTTTTTAAATTGAGGAGAAGAGAAAATTGTCGAGAATTAATGCTCACATTGTTTGGATCGGAATAATCGACGGGTTTACATTTTTTTTGCGTGACTGACGCTCGACAAGGGCTCAAATAAAATAGTACTTTATGCAACTAGTGCGTAAAGTCGCATTTTTCCGCCCGAGTTGCGATTTCAAGCGCTTTTTCCCGCAATTTTCTCTGTTTTTATCATTTAAATTATGGAAAATTTATAATAAAAAGGTTTTGCGGTGGGCTCGAGTGCAACGGTTGGGGGTGGAGCCCCCTCCCCCCCGCCCTCCATTTAAAAAACAATTTAACAATCTTAAAAAATCGTTAAAAATTCTTAATTAAAATCTCGCGTTTTTTTATGATTGGCGATTGGTTTTCTGGGAGGGTAACAATAGATTGCGGAGTGTAAAATACTTTAGCGGAATTTTCCGGTGACATTTTCAATTCTCCGAGCGGTGAATTGAATTTTCTCACCAAAAAAAAAAAAAAAAACTGTGTAAACATGAGTTTTTACAAGCAAATCGGCTTGCGACAATTTTTATCGTTCTCGACGGGAAATTTTTCATTGTTTGCTAAGTCACCTCTGCATACCAAAAGCCCTCACCCCCCCCCCCCCCCCCCCCCCCCCCCCCCCCCCCCCCCGTTTCACTACCCCCGCATTTCCTCGTTTCTCGCCACATATTTCATAAACTTTTCCTCGCCCATTCAATTTCTCTGGACCTGTTTATTTCTGCATATCAAAGCCCCCACGGCTGGCCACTAAAATTCGGCGAAATTATTATTTTCAACGAGCCAAACACGAGCGGATACTCGTCCGGTTATGGTTGAGATTAGTTGTTAGATTTAAAAAGCCGAGAGCATCGCTCGAGCCTTTCACAAAAAATCAAATTACCTGCGTGTGCCGGGATAATAAAAATTATTCATACGGAATACCTTCCACGCGCGCCAAAGTATAAAAAAAATAAAAAGTGAGACTGAGGAAGTTCTTTCGATTTTTTTTCCCATTAAAATTATTCCCTTGACTCGTATTTTGACTTTGAAAATTCAAGTAGCTCGACTATACTCTCTTGATAAATTTAAAAATCCCTGAAACCTATAAATAATATTGAGAACACTCGATTAAACTGGCCCTCATATAAATTTTGTTTTCTTCTCATGAAAGGGCAGAAAAAAATTTTTTCGTGTATATAATTTAATTTAATAGTTAAAATAATGATTAAAAAAATTAAAACTAATTAAACCCTCTTATAATTTCAAGCATATTCAGGCGATTCGTTCTCCATCCCAAAATACCTGAAATTGTTTAAAAAAATTATGCAAATCCCCGGCAATCTCCCGCTGACAAAAAACAATTTTAATAAAAAATTTCTGTCGTAAATAGCGTTTACTTCCCTGAAATTCTCTCCATAACTTCAATACGAGTGTAATAATCCTCCGCCCAAGCAGGAGAGTCATCTCCCGGCAGATTCCGGACTGGCAATAAAATCCAGTCTAGGCTCGCTAAACTCCTAAGGTGGAGGTGTCTCTCCCGCGATTTTTTATTTTTTTTACAAGAGATGTTTTTTCCCATTCTCCACCTCCCATGTCCCTCTTCCCTCCTCTTTTTTTTTCTCTTGACATGCTCTTTAAACCCGGAGTCTTCGCTGGCACACACAACTCCCATATGCGAACCTTATAGTTTCAAGCACACACGCGCAATTCAAGTTTAATGCATCTTCCGACGCTTCAATGCTCATTCCAAGCGATTTTTATCGCGAAAATTGCAACTTGAAGGGACCAGCCAACCTGAAGACCCCGCCGCAGTACTCAGGTTTTGATAAATAAATGAGCACTTGACTCGCATGTGCGCCAAACAAAAACCGGTTTTTTTAAAACGTAGAAATTCTTTTCCCTCGAATGATTTTTCTAATTTTTAATTGACGAAAGTCGTCGCAAACTCGCTTTTCACTCAATACTCGCTGCAATTAGACAATTCGTTCAACTGATAAACTGATATACGAAAATGGAAATTAAATTGTGAAAGTGAAAATCAGCAAGTAGAAAATTATTTAATTGCCGCTCGATAGAATTTGTTGTAAAAATTCCCAAAAATTTCACTCGAATTTTATTTATTCATTTTTTTATTTGAGAATTTCATTTAATTACTTTCAAATAGATCGACTTAAAATCACTTACACTCGTGACCTAGCTCTGGATGTTAACTAAAAAGTGATTGTAATTATTTATGAGCAATAATAAATTATTTACAACATTTTATTTCTGATCCGATTGAATAAATTCATTGAATTCGTTAGGATCCTCGAAAGTTCTGAAACTATTCGGTTTAAAAAATCGCGAATTCCACTGGCTTTTTAATAATTTATGGGTAATTCAATTAAAACTGTGGATTTTAAAATGAGAATTTATGAATATGCATAATAAAATTTTTATCGTTGCAATTCGTCACTTCAAACTGTCGACAATTGAAACATCAATTGCACAGTTCGTTAAGATCGTAAAATTTTATATTCGTAAATGGTAATTGAATAATTCAAGTGCATTAAGAGGCATACTCCGGTCCAGATGTGTCCATTAATTATTAATGAAGTGATATGAATCTGATTTAATTACAATTCAATGGAACTTACTTCGTTACCCCGAAAATTCAACTGAAATTTGTCTATTAATTTTCCGAATCCACTCTATTCATAAATAGGAGGCCGGATTAATTTATTTATTAATTAATTAGTTAAACTCAATGAAACAAGGCTAATATCATTGAAATACTCGGCCTTTCTGTGACATTGGTCAACACCCGAGGATTAATTGAAGTCAACTAAAACTGATTTCAGTTTTAGTTTCAACCGATGGCTGTCTCCGAACGCGTGATTATAAAATTATAGTAATTATTTATTAGCAACAATTTAGAGGCTGCAACAATTAATTTTAATCCTTTAAAATGTTGCTATTGATAAGCAGGACCTGCGATTATTTTAATTAATTCACTAGAATTAATAAAAAATGGAAATTTGGAATGACAAAATGTTTACTAATCTCGCTAAAGTTTGCTCGTCATTTTTCAATTTATCGGGCTAATAATTGAAATATTAAATGGACAATTGGTTTAAGCGATGAAATGTAATATCCGTAAATGGACATTAATCATTCAAATGGATTACGAGACATTCTCAGGTAAATGTGTGCAGTGAAGTTGCGCATCATCATAATCTATATTCAGAACAATTTGATTGCAATCAATCAAATTAATCTGTAATAATAGAAATAATAAAAAATGTAATAGCACTTTATCGATTTATCGTCCGATTTGAGGATCCCATTCCGCAACTGGAGAACTTCTTCACTCATTTATTAATTAAATAATTTATTATTCGAGTTTACTGGCACTTGAATAATTTCTCCTACCATTAAATTGTAGCAGTGGATAAAATGTTGTTAAATATCTGTTGAACAATTGTTCAACAAACAATACACTCAAACTTGTTGCAAATTCATTTGAAAACAGACTTAAATTCTATTATTTACATTTGCGTCTGAACTCGTGATCGTTAAGTGGTAGTAATTATTTATGAGCAGTAATACCGAGTTTGCAACAGTTTATTACTCCGCGAGTTTAAGTCTAGGAATTGTGCAATTAAAAAAATATATATTTAGTTGGGATTCTCAAAATAAACATGAGTGAAAATTCAAGGAAATTCTTGGGAGCAAATTTTTTAATCCCAGATGATTTTTTCATTGACATCCATTGCAAATGAAAAATCCGAAAAGTTGAGGAAATTCTAGTCTTATTTTTACCTGAAACTATTTTTATTCGCTCCACTTGACACTAGAAACTTCCCAAACTTTTACCTACAGATTGGATTCTATCTCGCTCTTCAGAAAAGTCTCGCCGAGGTTTCAATTTATTTCGACAGTACGTTTGCATTTTTTTTCATTGTTCACAGAAGGAGGATATGACAATTCCCACTAGAATATCATAAAAAAATTCTTACAACAAATAAACTGATGGAATTGAGAGATCTCCGAGCTCCACTGGTTCGTCAAAAAATTTATAAATCAATTTTGCGTAAGCGGAAAAATAATTAAAATTGAACTCCCCCAACGCTCGAATTTTCTTCGTATAATGCGCCAATTCTCCTGCTCAATGAGTAATTAATTAATTAATTTTAGGTGACGAATTCGTCAAATCAGGTCATTCTTTGAAAGTTAAAACGATCCGGTTTAATTAAAAAAAATGTCAGTAGAGTCAGGCCCGAAGTAATAGCCCAAATAAACTGTCGAATAAAATAGCGAACTACTTCCAAAATAAACGAATAATTTTCCTATTTTTGAGTGACAGATAACGATCACGATTCCCATCTAATTACAAACGCAAGACGACACGAAATTACACATTTACTCCATGAATACAAAATGCACGGAGGTGCTATTAATCCCCGAGACTTCAATATTTTGCTCATAACTCTAATATCAAGGCTGAGTATACAAGTCTCTAAGATGACGATGAGAAGATTATACAGACGGGGGATGATTGAGAAACTTGAAAGATGAGGAGTAATTGTGATTAGATGGAGGATGCCTAGAAAGCCGTAAGCCACCAGAGGTGAAATCCACAAATCTCCCAAGAGAGTTGGAGTAATATTCTGCGTCCCAGTGAGTTCAAGAAATATCCAGTCTTTGCAAATCCATTGTGCCAGTCGTGCTCCATTTTCCACCGAGTCGTAAAAAAAAATATCATCCAAATTATTGTTAACATTAATAGTATTCGAATCCAGAGTACTCCCGATTTTTTCCACTGAAACATCTGGCCATTAAGTTGCTCTAAACAAATTAGAAAACAGTCGTAGCCAATGAGAATTTCGCCACTTGTATTCTAATTTTATAAACGACCTCATAAAAATTTCTGCTCCAAAAAATTCAGCCAGCGATGACAATTTAAGTCATTGGAGAACTAATCATCATAAAAATGTGTAGATTAGGGCTGTAAGTAGATTCAAAGAAATAGTTTTATCAATGGGAAAAAATAGACTCCCGAGAAATTCCAAAAATATCAAAATTAAATATTGAGCTCGTCAAGGTATCTCCACTGGCAGATAAGATAAAAATACTTTCATGTCTCCTTCCACCGAACCCATAAAACATTGGTAATAACTAGCAACATTGGCTCGTAAAATAAGAATTGTCTTATCAGTTCATACTATCATAACAGGCCAGCCAACACTCGCCCAACATTTGCTCATTCCCATTATTGTCAAAGTTTCGCATTAATTTGACTTTGAAATGGGGGAGAATTGCAAGTGTAAAAGGGAGCAGTAGTGTGGCTAAATGAAGATACGGTAATGCACATAAGATGGAATAATTATTTCTCAAGTGCTAGCGCATTATTCCGCCTCTAGGAGCATTAAGCCAATTAATTAAACTGCTTGATTGTGATGTTTACGGGGAAAACTGATTTTGAGAGGATTGAAAATTAAATTATGTGGAAAGTACAGGTCCACTTGAGACAATTAGTAGCACCATGGAGGCAATTAAGAGAATATTCTTCTTAATCCGATGATTAATAATCAAAAGTGACTGCTGGCAGTGGTGCAATGAGATTATTTGCCAAACCGGGGGAGAGGCGTGAGCATGAGCTCGTTATGAATTTTTATGAGTGAACTTTTTTTTATCAACGAGCTAAATCGTTGGGGAACTATTGGATGCACTCGTTTTATTTATGATCGTTATTACGACAGAGATTGATACATATTAATGACGACTCTTTACCCGATTTAGTTGAGCTGTAATGCTGTGAGAATGTAATTTTGTGGGGTTGGAAGACGTAAGAGAACAATGCACTGACATTCTGTTGAATGATTAACGACCTCGACGACGAGTAATTTCAGGGAAAAACGTCATACGGTTTTTTTGGGGGGAGATTATCTGCAACAATTAATTTACCATCGACTTCTGTTGCTCCAGTTGACAAAGCTCTTCATGGGCTCGCCGGGCACGTGCCCTGCCCACCCCTAAATCACTCTGCCCCCCCATATCGAATTTTGAGGTTAATTGAGCCATTTGCAATTCGTCTTTTGTCTTCAATTGTCAACCCCATACAACTTTAGACTCATAATTATGTTCAAAACTATCGATTGATAATGCAGACCTCAACGATCTTACTAAAAATCCCACTCAACAGCGCTAGCTACAAAGCAACTCACCGACCGGTACCAGCAGCTCCCAGGCAGCAAAACAGGTTCTCCCTCGTCGCGACATGTTTAACGACAATCGTAAACGTATGCAAGGACATTCAACGAAATAAACTCAGCACAAAATCTCTCACATTATCACATATCACCACTGCACTCCAACTCCACCGACAATTCACTTTTTATCGAGCTTGTAGCGACCGTACGCACGACTCACTCTCACTCCGTCGTCCATTTTTCTTACGCAAGATGGCGGCACCTGCGCCAACGACCCCCGCACTCGAGTACAGTCACACCCGGAGCGCATTTTGGGGGAGATTCTGCAAAACAAGTTTGTCACCTGTCAAAAACTTTGGAAATGTCCTCAATAATTAATTCACCCCCCAGATTGCAATGTCTAATTGTCTGAAGTTATGACTGGTGGCAGTTAAAAAGTCCAGCAATGGTGTTGGTGCATCAATAATCAAAGTGACATGTGGTGACATGAAGAATATCCAGTGTGAGCTCGGTGTATCGATCATTCTGGAGGTGTTTAAATAAATAAACTTCTTGCTTCGTGACAAAACAACACAATTACCTCACTCATAATAACCCTAACTCTGGTATAAAAGAGTAATTAACCCCACGAGAATGAAGCAGAATATAAAAAATGCTTGATCATTGCAGAATTAAAATCACGAACACTTGATATTTCTCACTTTGATATAGAATACAGGCAGAACCCCATTACAACTGGCTTACTCGAGTTCAATAACGACAATAACAAGTCGACGAAGAATAGAGTGGGACAGAAAGTTTGTAAACAAACAATTGTAAATAAACCGAGCGACAAGTTCCCCTGAGTTACAACCAAAGAGACCTTCGAGTGCCAACGTCGATAGACATTCTGAGGCAACTGAAACGTTTATCGATCTCAAATTGAATAGAATAAAATAAAAAATGGGATCAGAACAGAGTTCGCAGGGCTCGACGAGCCAGGGTCAGTCGCGAGGGCAGCTTCGCCGAGGAAAGAGCGTCCCCAATCGAGAGAGACTTCCAGACGACACTCCCCCTCGCTCGACAAGCCCAGGTCCCAGTATCTGTTCCGACTCTGATCTGCCCTACATATCGTATACCGTGAACCAGCCCATCGGGGACTCCCCGAAGATGTCGAACAAGCACTTGTCCCGTGGCAAGAGCTTCGGCTCCGACGTATCACGACGAAAATCGAGTCTGGGATCAAGGAAAATAACGTCCTCAAAGGCCCACAACATTGTAGTGGTGAAGCCAGCGGTGTCTGACCCTGCAGCGGACAGAGATCCTGATCTAGTCAAGCTCCAGAGTATTCCTATGTTCCTCCCGATCATGCGGGGAACTCTCAATCTCCCTCCGGGGGTCAGGGACCCCGAGATCCTCGAGAGACTGGATCCCCTGGGGCTCTTCAATCTCTGCGCTAGGTATCAGCATCATCTCAATGCCAATGCACAGCTGATTGCTGGCGAGCAGCAGGCCTTGTGTCCTAATATCGATGCTGAAGTTAACAGAATCATGGCGCAGGCCGTGGAGAGGCAAAAGAAGTTTGCCAAATTCGCTGAACACATGAACAAGGTTCACGAGCTCAGCCGACAGCTGACCAAGTGCCATATGCAATTGAATCAGACTCTGGAGAGTCTGGAGACTCTCAATAATCTGTTGCCTATCAAGGATCGACTCGAGCCTTTTGTCTGGACCACTGGATAATTTTTTATTTTTTATTTCCTGGGCGCTGGGGGCTCAGAAGTTTCAGGATTCTACTGTTGGATTTTATTGTGTTCGTGGGGTGATTTATGTAGCCAATTGGATTGTAAATAAATTAGAGAAATTGGGTGATTTATTATATAAATTCTGGTCTTTTAGTCTAAGTCTTGATTTAATGATTTTCGAGCTTTCATTTCTCTGTAAGCATTGACTATTTCGGACTGCTCCTTCTCCAAGATTCTTCTCTCTGCTGATGGGAGATTTTTTCTTTTTCCAGTTCTGTCTATCGTCTGGGGTGTTGCGGATTTATTTAACAGGGAGTTCAGAAGTAAATCAGATTTTCCAGACTGCAATGAGTAAAAAGTAATTAAAAATTTCTGTCTAACAATATTTTCAATGAACTCATCAATAGAATAGAATGTTTAAGGAAATATCTTTAAAATATTCATCAATATGGCGTCGTTTAATTAAAAAACCACAGGTTATTAACAACAATCACCTTTGTTTTTAGTTTCTCCACCCTCGCAGGCTTGATCTTGAGATCAGGTGGAGCATGAGCAATATCTCCGAACTTGATATCCTCCCTGAACTGCTTAAACTCGTCGATACTCTCCTGCAGCTTGGAAGCCTCCTTCATCTTCAACTTCCTCGCTCGTTTCTGACTCTTCGACAATTTTGGCTCGGTTATCTTCTTCTTTTTCTTCTTCTTACCAATGTTCTTGTGCTTCTGCTGGAGTTTCATTAACTCGTCAATCTCGTCCTTGGACTCCTTCTCCAATCCCTCAATTGTCCCAGTCTCTGAATTCCTTTTTACTTGAACTTTGTACTTCTTCTCGAAAACCGTCTCGTTGATGAAATTCTGAGTTTCTCTGTTGACTCTGTTGAGAAATTGATGAGGCTTCTCGTTGGGCATTTGATTGAACACAGGCACAGCTTTTTCTGCCCTACCTCGGGGATATTTTGTTGATCCACCACCTCCACCTATTTTAATTAATTTGTCTTTGACTTTTCCGGATTTTTTCCTCTTTGAAACTCCAATTCGCCCACTCTTCACGTCATCCTTCAGTTTAATTACTCTTTGGAGACTCTTCGGGATTATTTGGTCGTCGTCCTTGGGGGGATTGTTTACTTTTGTTTTTAATCTGTAATAAATTAGGGTTTGTCAATGTTGGAGTAAGACACAAACTCGTAAGTACTTTAATTCTCTACGACTAAAAATATATTTTTGCTTTAAAAATCGATTAAAAGAAATGGATATTCTCTTTGTTGATAGTCACAGGTAACGAGGATGTAAACACGAGAAACTCGGAGGCCTCAGAAGTAAACATACTCAGCCCATCTCTGTGCTCGTTGTTTCTCCGGGTCCTTGACTCCTCGGTGTTTTTTTCCTGGAATTTTCCTCCCCATTCCACTCGAATTGGGGTAACAAGAGCACTGAGCAGCGTTCACTCGAACAGTTAGTCCCAAACCACCACGTGTAGTGCTCGATGTTGTGTGTACAAGTGAATCGGCCGTCCTAACCTTCAAACTCGTCTCGACACGTTCAACATCTGATGGCTGGTAAGGTAAGGTTACGTCATTCTCTCGAGTAAAAATAAACAGACGGATAAAAGGGGCTCACGTGTTGACACTTTTCACGAATAATGAGCTGTAAATACGTGAATGATAATTGAAGGACTGGGCGAATCGCGTGAGTGAACAAACGGTTAATAATAAATGAATAATTTCGGATTTATCTCGTGAATAATTGCAATTAGGGGTAATGAAACTGAATAATTGATGCGGAATGTATTCACAACCAACAATGCTCTCGTGTTTATGTAATTTTCGTTGCACTTGGTACTCGATCGTGATTCCCAGTAATTACTGATTAATTTGCGAACAATTGAAGTGCCAGTGGAGCTTCTAAACAAAATACATGAGTGGCCAAATGATTCTTAACAATTGAAGATTAATTGCTGAAGCAATTGTCGAATTGGACAAGCTCCCAGTGTAAGTGGAAATTTTCAACGAAATTAATAGAACATTTGCGATAAATAATTTTATTATCTGCGCAATTAATAATCTTCAAAAGTCACAAAAGTTGACGAAAGACTCTGGACAATTTACTGATTAATTCGGTGGATGATTTATATATTTATGTAATGTTTATCTCGTTTGGAATTCGCTCGTCATCTTGACAGACATTCCACTCGAGCAGCTATGGCAGCGTTGGCTCGATTGATGCCAGTGATGCTAGACACCAACAGAGTTCAGCCTAGAACAATTGAGATATTCGTTAGATGTGCGAGAAAATCCTCTGGGTCAGGTCAAAATACCGATAATGGGGAGGATAGGAAGGCAAGGAGGCCTGTACTTAGTGAAAATGACATTCAGGAGGCGTCAGATCCGTTGGACGATCTGCGAGAACCCACCAATTGCTGCATGAGGGGCTGTGCCAACTGCGTGTGGATACGCTATGCCGAGAAGTTGAGCAAAAAATTAGCGGATAGTAATGCTGATATTCAAAAGATTATTATTGAAAAAGTTAAAGACCCTAATATGAAGGCTTTTCTGTCTATGGAACTCAGATGTCGAAAGATTTCTTGAAGGGGTTATTAAAGATTGTTTATTAGGTTTAGCAGATACTGGTGGAGTTTATTTCTTGCCCTCGTCATTGCTGATTTTCAGTCTGTGCAATTTTTTTTTAATTATCTCCTGGAACAGCTGACGGAGCTGATTGAGTAGATTTTATATCTGGATTTTTTTATCCAGGCTCGGTGGGGATTTTTCCAGGGGAAATTTTTGGACATCAATTGTCTAAGTTTTTACAGAAAAAGAAATCTTTGATTTCTGTTTGCAAAATATTTATTGAAGATTTGTATACAGTCGTTCTATTATTTTCCACTGACAAGAGGATCACAGACAATTCCATTGGCAATACAATGGAATTGTCTCCATTGCTCGAGTAATTTTTCTAATACCCTGAGAAAGATCTATCAAAAGACTTGCTTGTGAGCAATTTCAGGGGATTCATTCACTTAAAAATCTGCCTTTGTCATTTTTTTTGCTAAACTTAGTGAGTTCAGGAATACTTGCCAAGTATTTAAGCCGACACTTCCGTCAAAAGTTCTCTAATTATTTAATAGATATTTGTAGAATAATTATTTAAAGTTAACATTGTCTCCAATTCCTAAGCGAAGTCACAGGCTTTCCCTTAATTTTCTTTTGAATTTTCTCCACCACTGTCACTCCTACAATTACTATTTCATTAATTTCTAATATCATCTGTTTAAAAATTCAATAATTGTCCCAGTGGCAGTGTTTTAGGTTAGGTAGACATCTCCAACACTCAAACAATTCCTTAAAAACCAATTAACTAAACTAATCCCTCAGCTAGACCGAAAAATAACGTCAATAATTTGTCTCCACCGCGGGCTACTCCTGAGATTCCTCCTCTCCATCCTCTCCTGCTTGAATAGCATCCACTCTTGTTTGAGCTCTGGTCTGAGTGGACCCCACTCTTCCGAGGGTCTGAATGCACTCTTGATCATTTTCATGGGGGACGTACTCCTGCGTTTAACCATAGCAGCAACTCCCCAAATAGGAATCTGCGACACTCCAATAGCCAAGAGAATGGCGCCAGCAATGTGAGCATATTGAGGATAGGTAACACCCCCATAAGTCAGAGGTTCCATTGTCAAAACCGTGTAAATAAATATAACAATGAGAATAACCGGAGTAACGATGAACCAGCAGAGTCTCCAGTACACGCTGGGCTCCTGTTTGATCATGAACTCGACATCATCCAGGAAATTCTCGATTCCATAAAACCACATGATGCCAGTGATCTCGAAGGCAGCCAATATGAACACAACGAATGATGTGCCATAACGATCCGCCAGGACCAGTATGAACTGTCCCCCAGGAGTAACGTAGACCAATCCAATGATAAATCCAATGAGGCAGGCTGGATAAAGAATCTGCCAACGCTTAATACCCGGAAATTGTGCCATTATCGCTGCTATGACAGTTCCAGTGATGCCCGACGCACTGCCAACGCCGAGAACGAACATCATCACGAAGAACAGAATTGAGAACAACTGTGGAACAAAGGAAAATTTGGCAATGGCATTGGGATAGGAGATGAAAGCCAGCTTGGTGCCACTCTGGACTACAGTTGAAATGTCATCAGTCCCCAACTCCTTGGCTAAATTACCAAGAATTCCAAATATTGTGCAGCCAGCTATTATACTCGTGACAGTATCCAAGCTCGTGATGATCAGGACATCTCTGTAGATGTTGTGCCTGAAGTTGTTGTGTGATGAATACATGATGATGGCGCCGAAGCAGACGGAGAGTGAGAAGAAACACTGGGCGACGGCGTTATACCAGACAGTTGGCTCCAGTAGTTTCGACCAGTTTGGTTTAATGAAGAAAATTATTCCATCAATCGCCCCCTCCAGTGTGACAGCCCTGATCAATAGAGCTATTAGGACGACGTAAGGGAATATAGCGAGGAAGTATGAGGCCTTTCCCGTACTCTTGATGCCTCGGGACAGCACCAGAAGAACCGAGAGCCAGCTACCAGCCAGGCAGAGGGTGAGCTTCCAGTCTGGCAGGCCTATTCCATCGTCAATGTTTGTCTTCTCCTTCAGCACTATTTTCCTGGGAGAGAATTAGATCATTTAGACATCAGTTCTATTGGTTTGTCGCGCAGGTTCAAAGGATAGCTAATTCTCTGGAAAATTATCTGAGCTCTGGCACTCGAAAATTAAATAGCATTGGAAATAGTTATTTTTTAGACGACATGAGGGCTAGATTGCTGCTTCGGAATGATAGATTTAGTTTTAATGGGGGAAGACACTCCTCGCGGGGGAATCACTCACGAAAAATATAAATCTGCCGAGCTCTTCATTGAAGAGCTGTTTCTCGTTATGGCACTTGTGTTCATTGTGACACTTTTTCCGGAATTAACGCAGTAACCCTTCCACTCTTCGCGACACTCAGCCCAGGGTAACTCCCAGGAGAACGACGCCACTAGGTAATATAGCGTCAGAGCCATCAGGGAACAGTAGTACGTAGCTAGGGTTGCTATTGACGATATCTGGGCCCAGCCAACACCTGGGGAATAACAAAATGAAAGGTTATTGATGACAGTTTGATTTTTTTCATTCACTCAGGACAAGCCAACGAACTCTCTAACGAGTCTAATTATTTTCTCCCAATTTTTTTGTAAATTGATAAACATTTGAGAGTATCAACAATTGTTCTTGTTAACAATTGAGAAAAAAACTCTAGAGTTGTTGAATTATTGCCACGAAAAAATCGTTTCGTTTTTGCAATAAAAGGGACGCCATTTTTTTGGTAGGAGTGAGACTTGTTTGAAACAATTGTCGTCTCAGTCCAGTGACTATCATTTTTTTATTTATCTTTGGAAAACCTAGTCTGGCCAGTGTAATTTTTCATGTATGAAAGAATTTATTGTCGTGGCAGTGACTGAGCCTAATGAGCTCAGCATTATTTTTCCAAAAATCATGGCGGCCGGTAATCACCTGAGATCAGTAAAAACGTTCGCTTTCAGCTCTCCATTAATATTTCTTTTAGAAACCATTTCTAAGTCATGACGTCAGTCTTTTATAAACGAATCTCTCGCGATACACTATCTCGATATATTGACAGCTAATGAAGACGTTGACTCGCACTAATTGAATTTTCTGTGTTAAATATTTGGAGTTTGAAATTGATATTCAGAAAAATCATCTGCTGTTCAAAATTGAGAGACCATTTTTATCGTACACTGGAGCATTAAAAAAAAAGGCTCAACAATTTCACATGTGATTTCCAAGTGTTGTCAAATATTGACTTATCGCGATTACTTGAATTTCAATTGCGAGCAATGAGAGCGCAGTAAGTGCCCCCATTTTTTATCTAAACTTCTCTTCAAAAATAATTAATTGTGGCAGTTCGGCATGAATTAGCCAACATTTTTATTAGGTAAACAATTTTTTAATGAGTGGGCAAAACAACAGGATTACCAAATTGTTGAATAATTTTTATTTTTCCCCTCCGATTACTGCAATATCCCCAGGGACTGAGAAATTAATATTATCAGAGCTGATAATTTAGTCTGACTTGTCAATATTTTTCTACGTTAACGAACCGCCAAATTCTTGGGACTGGCGATAGACAGGGAATAATGAAGACACCTCTTAATCTAACAACAAGTCATACTATTCAATTATCACTCAATTTAATAAGCCAAAGCCAAAGTAATCACGAGTCGTTTACGATCTATTCAAAGCGAAAGCGCTCTCAACAAATCTGAAAACAAAATTGTAGGAAGTATTAGTGAGACACGTGAGACCTCACTTCCCAGTAAATAATATATTTTAAATTTGTTGATTAATTGTTAATTACTCCTGAATGGAAGTGCGTAAAAAAATCCTGTCGAACTGGGGATAAAATAATTTAATACGTCAATATAAAAAAACCCAAATCGCGAATATTGCTTGCGTTTATATTAATTTATTTATATTGAGTCTATCTAAATAAATTCATTAATAAAATACAAAAAAAAACAAAAACAATTTTTGTTTTTTTCTTGTTATTTAAATATATTAAATAAATAGGGTTTATTGACCTGTGAATATTGGAGAGAATGACCAGACTTTGGTGGAGGGTCTCCCCGTAAATTGTCCGAGTATCATTTCCATGTAATAAAACGGTTTGCCCACTAATATCAGCAGGATAATGTAGGGAATCAGGAAGGCACCGCCACCATTGTCATAACATACAAAAGGAAATCGCCAGATATTTCCAAAGCCGACGGATAAGGCCACACAGGACATGAGGAACTCGATACTATTGCCCCATCCTCTGGCCTTCGCCTCCTCCTGAGCCTGGGAATCTCCTGGCAAGGCTTGACCTCCCTCTGAATCGATATCGAACGTCTCGTTGTCCTGGCCGATGATCTTCTCCTGGAGAATTATTTTTTAAATTATAAAAAATTGTATTTACAAATTTTTTGCAATTGAGGATTTTTCTCAGGATTCCTGGCCTTTATCGTCGCGACTCCATTAAAATTAGTTTATTTTAGGGGCCTCGGTAATTAATCTTCACGACTCTCCCCATCTAGACTCAACTGCAAATACTCTTTTGACAACTATCGGAGGCTAATGAACAAATAAATTTATTAACGAGTCAAGTCTCAGATTAAAAATCAGATTAAATTCATTTCCATTCGATGTTAACCGATTTTCTTTTTTAATTCTCCTCGAGAAATTGAATTAACTTCAATAAAAATTAATGAATATCCACTTTTTAATTCGCCAACACCCGAACTTTAACAATTGGAGACATTTTTGGCCTCTTATCAGTAACAAAAATCCATAAATTCGAGTGTCGCCAGGAAATAAAATTACTTACCGCGTTCATTCTGCTGGCAATGTGATCAGCTGACAGGATTTTCAATATATTAATCAACAAATTGAGAGGAAATTGTGAGGTCTTTATTGAATTAAAAATTTACTGGGGGAAGGGCAACACCAAGTCAAGCATTTGAGCTCTAAAATTCTTGACAGTAATGTGGCAACTGAGCTTTCGCCGACAGCAAAGTGTTTAGGCCCAACGTGTCACCCTCTCCCTACGTCCCTCTCTCATTTTAATTGTACCTTAGATAAGCGACTTGCATGGCAGTTTAGATAGCGAGAGTGTCTGTGTCTGTCACAGGCCAACATCAATAGAATTTATACCGCATTGATGGCTCGAATTTTCACGGTAAATAAACTAGAAGAGGAAGTGCTTGGAGAGGATGGATCCAGTGATTGGATTGTCGGGTTTTAATTGAAATTATTTTTTGCCTAGACTACCCTAAATTAGAATTTTTATCATCGCCAAAATTATTAATTAGATTAGGAGTTCTTGTGGCCCTCGGATTCTTCGGGTTTCCTTATCTGGAAATTCTTCGGATTTTCTTGAGAATTGAACGGGAGAAAATTATCAGAGAATGTCAGTTCAATTTCTTGGGGATTAATGGAAGATCCGCATTTGAAGGTGAAGTTGTTGATAGGGAGTGTGAAGTGGAGTAGGGAGTTCTGGTGGTTCCTTGGATGCCATGGGAAGCCGGGGATTGAATGGAAATTGTCCAATAAATTGTTACATTCATTAACAAACAATTTTTAACATGTCGCGAGGCCCACGCGCATGGCAACAGTTGAAAAAATTAGAGATAATTCCAAGTTTTCTTCTACATTATCGCCTGATGGATAACATCCGTACGAACCTAGAGTCGGTAGACCCGCCGTAAGGCTTGGCTTTTGGGGGAATAAATCCCCAGGAGGAAAAGCTAGAGATCGACTCTGCCTCTTACCCTTAGGGTAAGAGGCAAATCTTCTGGCGATGGTACTCCAACTGTCCGGGCGGGAGCGGTTTGGGATCTGGAGAGTGGGCGGAGCCTAGGGTTCTAAGAGTCCAACTTAGACTGAGGAGATCTGGCTTCGCAATGTCTGGTGAGCTAGTGACGTAACTATTGCCTCATTAGGCGGTAATCTCCCTCAAGCTCTCCCTCTAATCACTTGCCATTGTCGAATTATAAAAAAAAATGTTCTTTAAGTACCAGCTCTAATGTCAGATTGAAATAAAGTCAAAGCGCAATTTATAAAATACATCGAGTCACAGTTTATTTAATACAATAACCGAGTGAAAATTTCATTGAACTGAGAAGATAAAATCCTTACAATCCTTACAGATGTTCAAGGCCACTTCTGTAATCTGTACAGATTTGGCTAATAAAATAATCACAAAATCTGGAATAATATGAATCCTAAAAATCAATCCTAGGATTTTTAAATTGCGTCGCGGTCTTAGGGCGTTCTAAGCCTGGCAGTGGAATTAGGCCAACTCGTGATACGGAGCTCATTAAATTAACGAACAATTAATTAACGATTCTCCTCGAAGGCGTTCGATAATATTCCCCCTGACATTGTCACTATTTTCAATTCAATGGCTGGAATACGATCGAACAAAAATTTGAAGAATGTCTCTCTGACTCGCACAAGACTTGTTTACAACAATAACTTCTTGAGGATAATTTTATACGGACGATTGGATAACAATTGCTCAGAAAATACAGTTTGTTAATGTAAACCTCATATCGCGACACAATGAAGCCAAACTGGGATTTAGAAAATGCCTCAAGTCACAATTTATTTGATTCAATAACAGTCAGCATTTCCTTAAACTACCACAATAAAATAATAAAAATTAAACACACTTTCAAAGGCACTTCCATAATCTATACACGTCTAGTTTTCACACCTATAACACAGCCAATCATTATGATTGAATTGACGCAATAGAATGACTGATGAAATAATCATTAAAGTTGATGTAACATCTCGATTAGTATCGCATCATTTACACTTGAAGAGTGGATTATTTAACAATAGTTGAAAAGAATCACAGCTTATTAATTTATCATTCGCAACTCATTGCTCATCTTGGGAGTTAATACTGAGGGCTGTTTATGTTTATAACTATGTGAATCTAGATAATAATATTTACAAGCGTCACGTGAGGGATGAGAGATTGTCAGCTGTTAATTACGTTAGTTTATCCTCTTTGCAGAATATAACGTAAATAAATTGCTTGAGTTTTGAACTTGTTCGGTTAGCCTGTGTCTTCCGCAATGTCTCCTTGCACTGCTTCCAAGCGGCCCGTTCGACGGAGGACAGGGGGCCCCAGTGGGAGTCAGGCTGAAATGACGTCTCGATCATCTGTAATTAAATAAACAAGAGAGGAGGATTAATACTCGAGTAGAGGGGGACATTTGTTTAATAGAGACCTCAGCCCGGCTCACCTCAAATAGACCCAAATGACGATTTTTTAGGAATGTGTAGGCCATCCAGAAGGGAATCTGGAGAACTCCGAATGATAGGATTGTCCAGCCAGCCGCTGAAATTTTTCAATTACGTCGTTAAACCAGAATTTGTATTTTTATTTTAGCCAACTGAACGAATAATCGAGTGGTATAATTGCGAGAAGAAAATTTCAATGTTAAACGAATTAACAAATTAACTGACGTAATAAGTTAGATTTTTTAGTCATTTAAGTTCGTGGATTAATTCCGGGTCTCTAAATTATTTACGTGAGAATGACTAATGTTACGCCAGCCTCGCGACAGAATTAAAAAAAGATTACTAAAATATTTTGAAAGAAAAAAGGAAAAATTATTGAGCTGGTACTCACCATGCGCACTATCAGGATAATTAACGCCACTATAAGTGAGTGGAGTTAATGTGGCGATAGTGTAGATGAGAATTGTGGCGAGCACCAGAGGTGTTGCAATGCCCCAGCAGAATCTCCAGTAAATGCCGGGTTTTTTATTCAGCATGAATTCCGTATCGCAGAGGAAATTCTCGAGACCGTAGACCCAGAAGATCCCCATTACCTCCAGCGTACCCAGACAGAAGATGATGAATGAGGCGCCGTAGTAGTCGACGAGAGTGAGAACAAACTGGCCTCCCTAATTTATTAAAAATAATTATAAATAATGACAAATTTGATGATTTATATTATCGAATCGAGAGGGAAAAGGTGAGGTTATGATTACCGGTGTGCAGTAGATAGTTCCAACGCTGAATCCAAAAATGCAAGTGGCAAGGACGATATACCAATACTTGATCTTGGGGAACTGATCGTTGATGATGCTGATGATGCCCCCGGAGATGGCAGCGGCACTGCCAATACCGAGGACGTAGAGCATCAGGAAGAAGAGAAACGAGAAGACCTGAAATCAACAATTAATGGCTTAGAAAAATAAGGGACACTCGGAAGATTTGAGTTGTTATTCTCGAGTTGTGCTGATGAATGTCTGAATGGGACATTACCTGAGGGACTATATTGAATTTGGCGATGGCGTCTGGGTAGGACACGAAGGCTAGACCAGTTCCTTGTTTCACTACGTGCCCAATGTCCTCGATTTCCAGCTCATGAGCTAAATTCCCCAGGATTCCAAATATTGTGAAACCTGCCATGAGACTCGTGAAGGTGTCCAACGTTGTGATGACTATGACATCTCTGCCGAATGCCAGAACTCAATTATTTTCAATTGTTGATGAATTGAGGGCATTTCTGCCTCGAGATCAGATGATTTTGTGCCAATTCTTACAGCCAAAGAGTGTCTAATTATTTTCCTGGAGTGAACTGATGAAAGACTGAACTCACCTGTAAATATTGTGGCGGAAGTTGTTGTAAGAGGAGTACATGACAACACCTCCGAAGCATACTGACAGCGAGAAGAAGCACTGGGTGACGGCTGCATACCACACCTTGGGATCAAATAGTTTACCCCAATTAGGCTTGATGAAGAAGATGATGCCGTTAACAGCGCCTTCTAGGGTCACAGCCCTGATCAGTAAAGCTATCATGATGATGTACGGAAATATTGCGAGGAAGTAGGCCGCCTTTCCCGAGCTCTTGACACCCCTGACTAGAACGGCGAATGTGCAGGCCCAAGCTGCGAAGAGACAGCTCGTCAGCTTCCAGTCTGGCATGCCAATCCCATCATCGATATTGGCTTTTTCTTTTAGCACTGACTGCCTAGAAATCGTTAACCAGATTTTTGGAACGTTATTGTCAGTTCGACAGGTAAATAAATCATTAATTGATGATTGAAGTTCGAGGAGACGACAGAAATTGGTTTGGACATCTGAGAATTATCAGAACTTCCTTAGAAAAAATTCCATTAGACCCCAAGTATTTAATCAATTGCCTTCCAGAAGCAGGTCCCCAGTCTGATAAAGCCTCTGGGGTGGGTTCTTAGTTAAAAAAATTGGGAACTCACGAAAAATAAAGTTCAGCGGAGCTCTTGACTTTCCCAACGTTAGGCAGCATTAGAGAGCTGCGGGTGATGTTGGTCTTCTCGGAGTCCACACAGTCTCCCCACTCGGGGAGGCAGGTGGACCATGGCAGTTCTCCATCGAAGCTCCCGATTAAATAAACGAGAGTGATGGACATTAGAGAGCAGTAGTAGGTGCCAACTAGGATCAGGGAGAACAGCTGGGCCCAGCCGACTCCTCTGAATGCCGGCACTGCTGCCCACATCTTCACCGATGATCTGCTGGTGAACTGGCCCATTATCATCTCGAGGTAGTAGAAGGGCTTGCCCACCACGAACAGGACGATTATGTAGGGAATCAGGAAGGCACCGCCGCCGTTCTCGTATGCAGTGAATGGAAAACGCCAGACGTTACCCAGACCTATTGACATTGCAATACAGGACATCAGGAATTCCGAGCTGTTGCTCCATGTCTGTCGGGTTTGTTCTGGGGGAGTTGGAGACGCCTGGGAGAGGGACAGCTTCTTCATTTCCAGCGCGTGGGTGAGGTCCTTCAGAATTAAATACAGGCGATTACAATCGATGTTTTTTTTTTAATTGGGACTCTTGGGATTTGTCTAGATTTTTTTATCAAGCGAATGATAATTAATTGCTTGATAATCAATTGCTCTAAGATCTTGGGTCTTAGGGATTGAATAATTACCTTCTGCGGTTCCTCGTCGACTTTCCTCGGGTCCACTTTGCTGCATCCATCGTCTCCAACGAATCCAGGGTTGGGAACTCCTCGCTGAAATCACAAGCCCAGATCATTGCGATAAATTATAAACAGGAAATTCAAACAATTATTATACCTCCGATTTGCATTCAGCTATTCGACCTAGAAAGTGACTTGGCAATTTTTCTGAATTCTAACTACAGACTTTATTTGTCCACGCAATGCGGCCTTCGAGTCTGATAACTCTAGATCACTCTTCATCTCTAGATTCTTGTTATGAAACAATATTTCCTGGTATCAACGGGTAAACCTATTGACTTTCGAATATTAATGTTGATGCAGAGGAAAAAAACACTCGTTGATGGTTTTTCTACGGGGAGAGTGAGAAAGGGCGGCACTTTCTACTTGCGGACGTCACGTCAATCGGTCGATTTAAATGTCGATGGTCGAGGGCGGAAAGAAGTTGGCTTTGGGAAAATGAAAGTTGAGTTTCTAATTTTTTTTCTTCACAAAATTTTTCACTCCATGCCAATGGCGTGTGTATGTTTATTTTTACCAGTGGTTTCAGGACTTTTTTAGTTATAGAAGTGTCCAGCGCAATAATTTGGATAAAAAATATTTTTTATTTACTGCCTATTTATATTGAAAGTACTCTCGCTAATTGCCGAGAAATAAGCTTTGAACTTATCTTTCTCAATTTTTTGTTCACTTGCGCACACATACCGAAGCCGATAAACGTAACGATTCAACGTAATTACCGCGTGTTGAATCAACATAAGTCAGTGCATTGCCGATAAATAATCGGAAGTATACCTGGCACTTCTAGGAAATTAGAAATCAAAATTCCAATCGATCACGTGCGAGTGATAATTATTTTTATGAATTGCCCGATTTTTCATAAAAATTACTTTGAGCTCCCAGAATTTTGAGGATAAAATAGGAATAGCTGTCATGATTATCGTAATTAGGATTAGATTTGGCAGGGTTAAAGGAGCCTAGGAGGACCACTGAGACCAACCAGACCAGACTCTCCGGCGCCAGAGAGTCTCGCGCAGATGGTCTTCCATAAAATCCCTGAATGACTCAGCTCGGCTAGAGCTCTGGGAGAGATCTAATATTTTCTGATTGCGATTACGGACAGTAATCGGTATCAATAATTGTCCATAATCGCTCATCTAGCCGTTAGTGGTCTCCCCAAGGTCTGTCCTTTTTTTTCTTGATTAGATCTCTTACATCTTGTTTATCACTCCTGGCGATGCTGGGGGGTCAGCCTCAGCTCAGAAAATTCCATTTAAAATGTAATTTTTTATGACAGAGTTACGCTGGAATGACAAGCAATTAGTCACGTTCTCCCGGAAATTTTTAGTTTTAACTCCTCGGGTGGCAGATCAAATACGGAAGAAAAATGAGGCGGTCTTAGGCTCGATCGTCTGGAATAATTAAGAATTCTATTCTCTGCCACATGTGGCCTCGCTAAAGGTTTTAAGAATTCTCAAGGTCTCAGGTCATTCGTCTCTGAATATTTGAATAATATGAACCTTAAACCCAATCTCATAAAAAACTTATTATTCCGAGTTTTTGTCTTGCTAATTATCTTTAGGATTTTTTAGGACGTGCAGGCCATTTTTACCTCCACCCGGAAACCCCTCGAGATCTCTTACAGAGAAAAATAATTCTATCTCCACTGAATATTTTTAAGCCACAGAATTTTGGAAAGAATTTATTTAAAATTTAATCCCTAAGTTAATGTGTCATTATTTTTGAAGTCCATCTCTCGGAAATGCTCGACGACTAATTATTTTCTTCATCAGTTTGATGGACTACGTAGAATTTGATGACCTCACTATTAACGTCCTAAGAAACTGAAATTTATTTTTAATTAATGATAAATTAGACTTCTGGAATGTTTAACTTTAATAACTCAAATAGTCTTCAATGAATAAGTCGATATTTTATATACCCAAAATCAATTGTTCTTAATTGAACAATTCATCTGTTGTTCAATGAACATTGTTCACGACTTGCTCGACATTTCAAGCGCAATAATAAAAATTATTAACTTCTCGGTGCTCTCAATAATTTTTACAACTTCAGAATTCCGTAATTTTTATCAAAATTTCTGAGCTATCTCAATTGAAAACAATTTTTTTCTTCATTTGAATTTAAATGAGGCACATTCCCCACAAATTACTTCAATTGCACCTCACACTGGGGAAAGTGCACCTGCCACTGGTGGATACAATGAGGATAGCGTCTCGCGAGATGGATCAGACGCCACATGAAATTCACGTGCTAGCGAAAACCCACTCCGTTTGCTCTAGCACAAGTCCACTACGTCTGCTCTATCCCAAGTACATACCAACCGCCACTCGTTACTCAACATTTAACGACGTTTTCTTCTCTTTCACGCAATGTTAAACCATGCGCTGTTAATTTAATTATTTATTACCCTCGGGTGAATGTTGAAACGCGATATCATTATTTATTATTACAGCGAACGGCCGGGGCTGTTATTTTATCTCAAGGTTTGCAGTCGAATTGTTTGAAGAGTTAATTTTTATGGAAGTTTTATTATAATTAATTAACTCTCTTATTATTATAAACAATTCACTGTTTGACGGAGTAAAATGGGGGAATTATTCATTTCATTTGATTTAATTTGATATTTTTTTAGGGAATACCGTTCGATTTAAAAAATGATGCAAGCTTTCCGTGGCATTACAAATAAACATTTTCCGAGTTTCTGACGAGAGACTTTATACGGCATATGATAAGAATTCATTATTACAATTCTACGTATAATTTGTTTGTCGATTAGCATCGGTGGCTGTTTGGAATGCAAGCGATTACAGATTTGATTTTATTTTGAGCGTGGAAAATTTCTCGTTTACGTCTAATTAAGACGAGCCCGCCATTAGGCCAATCTGCTCGCCGTAATGAGCGTAAGCGATATTCTAAATAAGATAATACCGATAATATAATTATATTGAGTATTTCCAGGAAATAATTTTCATTGAATTTTTTTTTTTTTGTCAGTGGAGCTTACCAAGAACTGGCTGACAGTTCATTAGAAATTAAATATTATTGTCTAACGAATTTCGTAGGATTTTCTATTATTCTCTTACGCAAGGAATTCGCTCTCTCTTCCTCGCTCTCTTACAGCAGTTGATGGGAATGAATTTTTTCTGGGCTTATTAACTGAAGTAATAACTATAATTGTTTATCACTTAATGAATTTTCGGATCAGCCATTAAGATATGATAATTCGCGGTAGCTGAACAATCGTAGGGACAGGGACGAGACTGAGGTCGTTGATCTCAGATGATTTGATAAGAATTAATTATTGTTTTGTCATTTTTCAACAACAAAATTATTCTTTGCCGAATCAGCCTAATAATCATTACCTCATTGCGCTATTTATTTTGATGTGATTTAAAAAAAACGTCCGTTGACAATCATTTTTAGTTTATCTTACAAATATTTATTTTTATCGTTCGATTTTTCTTTTTCCGATTTATTAACACAAAAATTCCCGAATTTGTTGCATTTAATTTTCTCGTCCGCACAGTGGCGCCATAAATTTTTGTTTTGATATGTAAATAATTGTCGTCGGAGTATTCGATGACAGGGAATATTTACCGTTCGATTATTTTAATTTCCTCTCGATTAAATTGAACGACAGTTTCAACAAGTCATCAATTGATGGTCGATATATTTATTTTGACTCGATTTCAGATGATTTACGATTAAGAAAACTACAGATATTTTATGAATAAAAAAAATTGGAAAATTATTAATTAATTAAGTAAAAGTCGAATTGACTCGACTTTTCCATTTGAAAAATTGTCACGTCAACTGATACTTCGAATGAAAATCGCCGGATTATTCGACGACAGGCGATGTTTACGTGGGATTTTATAATCACTCGTCCTTATCATTTTATGATTTCATTTCTTGCCAAGTCAAAAAATCGACAGTTGCAATTTTAAACCCCATACAATTAAGAATCCTCTAATACCTCATAAAAAATGAAAAAAATTAAAATAAAATAATTTTTCCCATTTCCAAAAAAGTGCGAAAAATAATCTCAATTGAAATCGCAACTGTCGCATTTAAAAAATAAGGAAAATAATTCAATAATTACCTCAGCGTCCATTGTCACACAATCGACGAGTATTAACTTCAAACTAACAATTGAAATAATCACAAACAACCGATTATTAATATAAAAATCTGCAAAAATGGGGCAGAAGCTGCAGAATAAAGTGGCTTCATTCACACTTTTTTATAAAAAAAAAAATATCACAATTCAGTTGTTAGTCAATCGAGTCGAACAGGTTGTTCTGAACTTGATGTTGATCCACTGCCAACTGCCACGGCACATCAACTGGTGGAATTGTTGTCCACCTTAGCCGCCACACCGTCAAAGTAGGGATACAGGTATCTTTCATTTTTCGTCTGCCTCCTCCTTTTAACGTCTCTCCAAACTCATTCATTGAAATTACAATGACGAGGTGGGGGCGCGGAATGGCCAACTTGTCACAATGAAATTGGGGAAATCAAGTGATGATCCGGTTGATGATTTACGGAATAATTATCTCATTATTACAAAAACAAACACATTTAATCATTCAACGAATCTCCCGTGTCCAATATTTTTTGGCCCTCGTTTTATTTCATTTATTGTTCGGCGACCGGTGGTACTCACATTTTTATTAATTACTCGTTACGTAAGGGCTTACTATTATCCTACAACGTAGTAAAACGCATAACTGGGATTTTTTATCGTTGCCTACAATCAGACGATTGCGAAATCATTTTCTATGATTTTATTAAATCACTGGAATTTAATTGGACTGCCTTTGTCAATTGCAAAAATTAAATTAGTCAATTATGATGACTATTATTATTATTCAATTTTATTTGGGTAGTGGTGACAATTATTATTAATTTTGGGTAATTTTACGATAACGGAATTCCGGGAATTCCGGGATAAAACAAATTATTTTGAAAAGATAAATTATTTTGTCCCGCACCTGACGAGGAAACGCGACGGGGAGCCTCATGCTTGACGACAAGCGTCGCGACGACGGCTAATTAGGGTTAATTCATCGGAAATGTATGGGATTTTGAAATAATTATAAACGGGAATTAATTGAATTTTGATACAGAAATTCTGATGCAATACCTCGGTCTGATTTCAAATGGAAACCTTCAAAATATTTTTGACTACTTCGATAAGTCATTAATAGTTAATTAAACCCACCGTCGATTTTTTTCTCTTCAATTATTGCAATAATTATCATCGCTCATTTCACTGGTCATTAAAGACAACTTTGAGTATTAAATTTGAAACAACAGATTTATTTCATGGGAATTATGATATGATAATGATTAAAATTGAGGGAAATCAATTGAATCCTTCCTTTTCGATGGGAGAGAACAATAGGTCATTAATAATTCATTAACGCGACGTCATTCTTGGTCTAAATATTTTAATAATTATTTTTAATCGTTTCAGTAGTTGACACAATTTCAAAAAATTGTCTACTTAACTTGAAATTACCGAGTAATTCATTGCGAATGATTAGTTACTGTCGATTAAAGCTTCCTCAGGTGTAATTATAAAGAAAAAATTCTGGTCAAGCTGGAAAAAAAAATTCTGGACAAGTAAAGTGTGAGAGTAGAAAGAAATCCATTGGTCAGACGTTCTTCATTCAATTTATACCGGTTGCCGCCAAAAATTTTGAGGATTTCTCTACATTACCCCTCGGTCGATAAAGCAGGAAAAATGCTGAACGTCTCGACACCCCATTTAGCCCCGCGTATAAATTGCAACGTCAATATTTTTTTTATTGCTATTGGGCGCATGAAATTCTTGAGCTGTGGCACTGAATTTTTAAATAGATTAATTAACCTGTTGACGAATTTTCAGGGAATTCTTGGCTTTTGGGAATTCCGAGAGTTAGTTCTTAATGCGTTAGACCCAAATTAGATTTTTTTTATACAAGACCAGAATGACCAACTGAGCCAACAATCTATTCTGATCTAATCTAAGTCTTCTATCTAGTTCTAGTCTAAGTCTTCGGCATGACTGACGTCAACTGAGCCTTCCCGTCATTAGATAAAAGTCTCCGGAACTACCGTTTAAATATATTTTCCATTATCAGTGATTATGGATGACGTAAAAATTCTATATTTTACATTTAAAAATAGAAGTGATGATTTAAAAGTCACTCATTATTGCTCAGTCGTCACCGCTCGAAATTATTGGAATTCAAAAAAATTATGGAATGGGAATAGAAAAGAAATCCTTGACCAAGCCTCCCCTATTTAATTTTTTTCCAATAATTATTTAAGCTAGTTAACCAGCAATAATTTTTCAAACCTTCTCACTGCATTACCCCTCGAGGGATAAAGTAGAACGAATTCGAGAACGGGGAATACCCGATTTACTTGCGAACGTAAATCACAACTGGAGGATTTTTTTTCGCTGTTATCTTGCTCAGGATTTTTTTGATATTTTGCCCTCGATTTTTAAACAGATTAAATTGACGGCGGGAGGATTTTGAGGCAATTGTTAGCTTTTACGGGCCTCATTGGGGACCCTTAATACGCCGGAATCCCTCGGATGTCTGTAAAATCACAAGGTCGATTTGAATTCGTTCGGATAAATGAAAATGACGCAATTATTTGTTCTGATTTCAAATAAAAAACCTTCAAAATATTTACCGACAGGTAATGATTACGCGGGATTTGATAAGAATCCATTACAATCGTTTTATTATTTCGCTTCAGGTGTCAGTGAGTGATTCAATCGATTTCACACTTTGCCATTGAACAAATAGGGAGGGCCCAATATTTGTTTAAACATTGACAGTTTCAGAAAACCTGCAAATTAATTAATCGATTAATGAATGATTTATTATTTATCGTATCAATTAAACAAGCATTTTAGATTACTCAAGCCTCCAGTTAAATTCTCTAATTATTAATTAATTAATAATTGCATAATTCGGTTCTTCACAACTTCCACAACTTCTCGAGCTTTTGTTTATAAATTAAACAGTAAAAAAAAAAAATTTGAGGGTCTAGAGAATTTTTTAATTGCAATTTTTCTTAAGATGATTGAGCTTGAGGGAATTCTGATCAATTGAGGCGTTTCGCTGCAGAAGGTCTTCTGCATTGAATTCTCTTACGTCGGATACACTCACGGGAGAATGTTTAATACCGGGCAATGGCCACAGCTTGTCATGCTCGTATGAGCAACTGTGTCAGTGCCGATGTAATAAAAATCGGAGACATTCCAGAAAAGTGGTGATCACTTCCATACGTCTTTACATCGATTGCATAATTTATTTCTATATTTTTATTTTCCTTAAGATGTAGAACTTTCAATTGACCAACTGATCAATTGCAATTTTTTGAGTGACGTTTTTTTAATTAATTAGAAATTCAATTGCTTAGGACTTTTTTTTGAGTGGAGCCAATTTCACTCCAGAAAATTTATAATTTACTCTGAAATTCGCGTTTTTTAGCCCCTCGAAAATAATTTTAGGAATGAAAACCGCTACTTCAGGGGTAATTTTGTGAGATATTAAGTCATCATTTCAATTTTCTCATTATTTATTTTATTTTCGTGACTTTTATATTTTGATGGGGACAACATTCGCCCGAGAATGCGGCGTTCAACAATGCTTTGTCACTTCGAGATGATATTATTGCTGATGAGTGCGACGGACTAAGCGAGCTTGTCACGTACCCGAGGTACAGCCGACACCGATAACAAAATTTTCTTCCTCAAAATAATAAAAAAAAAATGTAAGTGATAATTTATTTCCATTTTTAGCTTTTGATAAATTCCCGGGGTCTTTACAATTGTTTCTCCACTCAAAAAACCGTTGAATATTATTTTCTCAAGTGAGAAAAAAAAATTAGATCCGATGAGCAAAAATAATTAAAAATAATTAAAAATAATTTGTCGAATGCCGCTCGTTCTCCCGAATTAATCCACCAGAAAATAAATCAATTTCGGGACGTATTCGAGGGGTTTTTTTTCTCCAGGAGGTCTCGAGGATTTACTACTGACAAATAACCAGAAAATAAATTTCTAATGCAGTTATTTTTCCTCCCGCAATTACTGATATCGCACGAGTCTCTGCACTACTAATGCTCGGGGCTTAGTTTGACAATTGACATTGTAAAATCAAGGACGAGATAACGGAATAGTTGCAAGAAAAATCAAACGACTGATTAAGTTTCTTCACCTTCCAAAATAAGGCCAAGTACACTAAAAAATAATTGGACTGCTCGGCCGGGGTCTACAGAAGATTTGAAAAATCCATTTTGGCTCACATTTTTTTAATCCGAAAGCACTCGTAGTCTGAAATTTAATGACCAATTTTGATCCATCAACGAAGTGAATTAATGATAAACCTGGAGATGATATTAAACATTAGAATCCACGCGAACTAGACCAGTCGATTTTTTTAATAACAAAAAAAAATTAAAGACTAAAATAAATTGGAAAATTTTGGAACCAAATTTTTTAAAATATCCGGGCAGTGATTTTTATTGATGTTAAATTATTTATCAATAAGGATATAATTATTTGTGGGCAATTGTTGAGTTCTTCGACTGTTGAAGACAATTTTCTAACTGTCTCTATCTACTTCTTATTTTATTACGGACAAATGCTAGATTACATCCGAGATTTCTCAAGTTTTCCACTGTCGGAGATATCGAATCATTGAAAATAGTGCCAATGCCGTTGGAATATTATCGAATAGTCAAATAGAAAATCCCTAATTCATTTTTCATCAGTTTGATGAACTACATAAAATTTATTGACTGAGCCCCACTCCCAGGCTCCCACGTCGACACACTTTGAAAAAAAAGCCTTGAAATTTATGACGAGTTTGGCAGGAATTTTGAGCAAAGCCACAGTAAATTTCGTTTCAGTGAAAAAAATCGTGAAAAATCGGTTGAGGAATTTGAAGTTAAAGCCGGAGAACGGATGATGACACAATCACATAATTTTTCCTAACTTTCAGCGGGGAAATCCTATTTTTTTTTTCTTTAAATTTAGATAACCTTTTTGGGAAATCGGGAGAGATAAACAAAAATTATCATCTACTCCACTGGATGTCTATTATTATCAATTTGAATATTTTTTCTCACTAAAAACAGTCAAAGGGGGCCACTGACGATAAAATCTCCACGTGAATTGTTTAGGAAATTCAATTTAAATAAACAATTTATTCAATTTAACAATTTTTTCAATTTAAATAAACAATTTCAGGGAATATATGACAAATTGAAAAATTACTCATGCACTCCACTGAATGTTTATCATTATAATGATCAATTGGATGATTTTGCCGTTCGAAAAACGGCGAAAAAAAAAAATAATTTATTATTTGCGCTCACCCCGAGCGGAAGTCCGATGACTTCCTCAATAAATTCCCTCGCATTTTCGACGGCTGTCCGAACACCGGATAAATCGCCTCATTTTATCTCCACTGAATAGCCTCCGAATCTGAATTTTTAATTTTCATTGTAAACGCACGCGCCGAAGAATTTATTTAATTACCCCCTTTTTTTTACATACAAAACGATAAATCATTTTGTATGACGATCGGGCCTAATTGCGCCGCAATTTTCGTGCGCATTCGAAGGACTCGGGCTTTTGTGGGTCTGAGAAAATAATACACCCGCGAAAAATCATAAATCATGTTTAATTTGATTAACTTTGCCTGGGGAATTGGTATCGGTTTTTTTCCCAAAATATTTCCAGTGTTTCCATTGCCTCCAGCAACTGCTAACCAGTTAATACCGGATACAGCCGGATTATACGATGACTTTCACCGGCCCCAGATCCGGGGGTTCCCCTGCCCTTCCCTCCGAAGTCGGTGTTCATTCGATATCGATATTTAATTTTTTTTCGATTTTACGCTGAAAAGAAAAAAAAAATCAGACGTACAAAAAAGAGAAATTTAAAGGCAAAATCGAGTCGTCGTTTTTTGCCGGAGGAATTTTTAATTCAACAAATTAAATTTTTGTTTTTCTGCCGAGTAACAATTGCGGACTCACACTCCGCCTGCCGAGGCTATTTAATTTTTTCCGCCCGAAAATTGGGGGATTAATTGACTTTTATTAATTATTTCTCTCCACGCCTCGGCAATAATTTTTTTTACTCAGTAAAATAAGGGAAATGGAAAAATTAATGGCGCGCGCTTAAGCGGCTCATTACTGTTCACATTTATAAACAATTTTATGAGTACGTTCGAGTGACATAAGACGTGAATTAGGAAGTAGAAATTGTTAATGAGGGTTATTCAACAATTTGACTATATTTTTCTGAAAGTAGCAATTATATTAAATTATTATTCCTTCTCTGTACCCAAAGGCCTCAAAAAATTCTAATATTCCGTCAATTTCCGTCATTAGAATTATCATAATTAATTATTATCCGATTTTTGTTTGCTTAATAAATGAATTTTGGCAGAAATATAACGAGCCGGAGGATAAAATCCTGACAAAATCCGAAATCCAATTGTTTTTACAAGCGCATTATCTCCCAAAAAAAATTTTATTTATCCAAATATAATTAATTTACTTCAGATCAGACTTAAATAAATTAAATCTCACGTTTCCTCATGTCTCCCGTTACAATCTCCTTTCAAGCCACCAAAACAACATAATATCTCAATTAATTAATCCATTAATAATAATAACAATTAATTGTTTATGGTTTGGAGCTTTTGGATGAATATTGTAAAGTATTCAAATCAAATAGTGAGATGAAAATAAGCTAACCAATAATCGATAAGAGAGTTCCCTCTCGTCGAGACGAGAAAGCCCCGCTAGCGCCACTGCCAATGTCACCAACTCTCATCCTCATCTTGTCACTGCCTCATCCCCGTCCTCAACAGTCTACGAATTGATATAATCCTTGTGTACCTTTGTGGCATCATTCAGCAAAAATTATTTATCTCTGGTCCCCAGTATTCTTATCATTAAATAAAAAATTGCAAACACAAGTGAGCCCGTCTCCAGCCATAAAATTCCCCCTCGAGTGAGTCTCCCACCCCATCACCTCCCGGTAGCCCTCAAATATTCGGGTTAAAATAGACGAGAGTGATATTTACACCTGATACAACCCCTTCAAGGGTCATTGTTCCCCTCCGACTCCAGACGAAACAAAAATAATGGTGTCTACTAGAAGAGCAACTCACGCCGGCAGTTGGTACACAGAATCCGGTAATTATTTCTCCATTAAATTGGCTATATAAATAAATAAAAAAGCCTCGTCAACTCATCGTTAATCAGCAGTTACAATAAATTATTAACGATCAATAATTCTTAATATTCGCATGAAAATAAATAATTACGTTTGCGTGAGGAATTTAATTACTCACAATAGCTGTATCACTCATGATATTATGAAGGATAGGTCAGTATGTACAACAAAGGAACTGTAAAGCGTGAGAAATCGATTGTTTCGTTGCCAGTGTTGTTTATAATAACGGCGATCAATACAATATGCTCTAATAACTTCCATTGTTCCTTTTCCAGGATATGAATTGAATAAGCAACTCGAAGACTGGCTGAATGCTGCTGGTTTGTCTCACGGACCGGCCAGGGCCATCATCGCCCCGTTAGAATTATTTTTTATTCAATCGTTAGATTAATTTTTCAATAATAATACATTTGTTGTTTATTTTTAGACACGCCGGCTACAGCTACTGCGGAGGATGTGCAGGATTTGCGTATCGACAGATCAGTCCCATTGTTGTGTAAGATTATTCCCATTCTTGTGATAGAATTTGCCAATTATCGGGGTAATACTGCAAATAATTAGCGCATTTGTGTTAAAATTAATGTACTTCTAGCGGACGTTTAACTATCCGAAAATTCGGTCAAACTCCCCCGAGAGAATTCGATTAAAAAATGGAGGATTTGGAGTTTAGCATTTTTTAATAATACAACTGCAAGAAAAAATTATTAAAAAATTATTGCGCGACGTCAAAAGGTGCCTCTCTATTGCCCGAATTTTTGGGGGAACATGATGTGATGTACTTTTCGTCTGGGACGATATTATTCATCCAGAAATAATTATTTTTCAGACGTAGAATATTTATTCTCGGTCCCTCCCACCATGTGCGGTTACCCGGCTGTGCCCTATCGTCGGCGACGACATATCGAACGCCTCTCTACGATCTCACTATCGATCAGGAAGGTACCACCTCCAGTATCAAATTTCTATCGGCCTCGCATTTCAATCGTGACCTATCGCCAATTCAAAAACTCCCAATGATGTTCAAACGCTGGCAACGGGCGAACAATAATCACCCGTCACTCCCAGAAATTCGAGAGGGTTCGGCCTCTGCCGGAATTGTTTCCTCAATTTTTGAATTCGCGACGGGTTACGCTCGCGTGGCCTTTTCATCTCCGTCTGTTATTAATGGCGCAAATAAATGATTCAATGTGGTCGCAGTGTGTCGAGAGCTCGAGGAAACTGGACAATTCGAGTGGATGGACATGAATACTGATGAGGATGAGCATAGCATTGAGATGCAACTGCCATTTATCGCTAAAGTCATGGAGGAGTACGAGGAATAATCTCTCACAATTAATAATGTTTATTCAAAACCGTAAGCGCAAAAAATCCCTCTTTGTTAGCAATGAGAAAAATTATCTCATCGTAATAAACAAAAATGTAACTTACCTACTGAAATTAATTATTCAGAGGCGAATTGCGCAAAAGTTGGCCTTCAAATTGGCTGATGAATTACTGGATGTCCCTAAGGAGACGTTAAAAAAAAATATTGAATAAAAAATTGCCTAAAATTCGCGATAAAAAATGGGATTGCCGGAAATTGGATAGACATTGTTAATCAGTTGATTTGAATTTCTCTAACGATCAATTTATTCTCAGCTTCAAGAACGCATTTACCATAATTCCAATTCTCGTGGGATCGTTAACACCCGAGAAGGAGGCGATCTACGGACGGCTTTTGGCCCCCTACATAGCGGATCCCCAGAATTTATTCGTTATCTCGTCGGACTTTTGCCACTGGGGCCAAAGATTTCGATATACCTACTACGATAGATCAAGTGGTCCCATCTACAGGTCCATCCAGGCGCTGGATAAAATGGTAAATATTTTATTTAACCATTCACTTCGTTGTTATAACAATTGTCGCAGCTCTCAATTTTCCCTGAACCAGATAATCCCAAAAATCAAGGCAATTGTTTAAAGACAGTCGCCAAAAAATTTCCCCTTAAGTTTTAATTTGTTTAATCTGTTCTCGTAGGGTATGGACATCATAGAAACGTTGAATCCCTCCTCGTTCACGGAATATCTAAAAAAATATGGGAATACCATCTGTGGACGTCATCCAATTGGTGTTCTACTTCAGGTAAATGATTAAAAATTAATTAAAAAGAAAAACCTGATTAATCACATCCGGCGATTAATTTGAGTAGTTTTAGGCGCAGTAAGTTCTTCATTTTCTTCTACAATTGTAATGGTACTGTCAATTGGGCTGATCACTCTAGTTAATTACTGTTTTAGGCAATTCAGAGTTTCAAGGAGAACTGCACCGGCCAGAAGATGAATCTCAAATTCTTGAAGTACGCTCAAAGCAGTCAGTGCAACAACATGAACGACAGTTCAGTGAGCTACGCAAGTGCTTCGCTTGTGCTCGAGTGACAGACTTTTAAACAATGATCTCCCTTCGAGGCGTATGCATTTACATTGTAAACCAAAACAAATTTGAATGCACTACGAGATTATCTCGGCAATGGACTCTAGCAATATTATTAATAATCATATTAATGAACACGAGAGATGGAGATGTTGGATTGATGCGTATAATTAGATTATTTTGCTTTGGACTTCGTTTGCCTTACGTTTATGAACGCAAAAACAGACTTACAATATTATTAATATTACAAATAATGAATTTATTGATTAATGATAATTCATTGAATAGGGTAATACGTAAGTACGTATACAAATGTAAGTGATAAGCTTAATAACGGTGGAAACTTAAATGTTTTTATCTATTTTTCCAGTAAAAAATGAAATATTGAGAAAACACGAGTGGAAATTATTTACTTTATTTTTCAGCTGGAAGAGGTGGACTTTTTTTATTCTTTCTTTCCTTTCAATTTCTAGCAATTTCGTTGATGGGCTTCCGATTGGAGCCCAGGGTAGTGACTGCCACTGTGTAGAGAGGAATAAAATAAGACAAGGAAGTACACTTAAAATACAATATCATTCCATTATGTACCATTTTTCCCCGCTTCGATGGCTTCATTATGTTTTCATTTTATATTTTTTATCAGTTTAGCCACTTCACTCGTTTTTATTCCTTACAATATTTTATATTTCAATACCGTTCGGTACTCATCTACGTCTGACTGTTAAAAATGAACTCTAATTACCTCATCTCAAGACAATTACAATTAAAATTTTTCTATCTTAGGTACTACTGAATATCTCGGAAATTAAGTTGAGAATTTTGACTAGTGACCGAAGTCTCAAAAATTCCCGGACAATTTTTTTTAGGAACAATAAATTCTGATGAATAAAATACAATACCAGGACTAGCTCGGGAGCTCGTACGAGAGACGATATCAGACTGAAAATTTTCGGACGAGAAAAATTGAAATGAGTAGTTTTTGAAATATTGAGCAGAAGAAAATCTCTGGACATTGGAAAAAAATTAATTACATTACCGAATTAATTACATTGGTAATGTCGGATTTCCTTGGTGACTATCGTATCGTGATGACCCTAGTAGCGGACTGAATATAAATGAATTACAGGAAAATAAATAATTTTCTCCGAAGAGAGACCTTCGATATTTTCCCTCGATCCCACTCGCCCTCGTCATAAATTCGAAATTAACACTGCAATTCCGAAGGAAATTGACTGAGAATGACGAGGCGATTCTTCCCATTATAACAAACAGAAAAGGATCCTGATAATGAGAAAATCTTGACGCCTCTCTCTAGGAAATTGCGTCCATAGAGCGAACTTTTCTCGTAAACCCACGCATTTTCGAGATAACTCGGCGATTAACATTTCATGAAGAGCGCGATTTTCCTCCATAAAATTAAAAAATTCCCCCCCTACAATAATTAAAAGCAATTCAGCCATCATTCTCGTTGCGAGTTGTTGCAGAAGAAAATTATTTGTCCGCCCTCGCTGGAATTACCTCTACAAAAACCGTTTCTCGAGAATTTCACTTCGGGAGTAATCACGAGGTGATTAAACAAATTTTCGTATTTTTTATTCCATAGCAAGCATAAAATTGTTCTAAAAAATTAATAGCACTCCATTTTTCCCAGAAATTTTTTACAGGTCCACGTGGACCGCTGCAGTGAATTTAATAAATTCTCGGAACAATATTACGATCCTGGAAATCATACGAACCACTGGGTCATCTCGATAACGAGTGAGTCTGAAAAATATTTGACAAAAAAATTCTCTCGCCGATCCGCTCAAACCCACTCGTCCAGGGGGTCACTGTGCACTAGAGGATCAATTGAAAATCGATATATCCCCTCGTCGAAGGCGCCTATTAACCCCCGGGGCTCTAGTCGCCAAATCTCTTCCCAAACAATAAATCCGAAAAATTGTTTTTCCCCAGGTCTAAACCTTCAACCGCTCCCCGACCGTATTTTCCCTGAACTCCTAGAGAAAAAAAATTATTTATAACAATCCAGCGATCCCCATAAACCCCCTGAAGTCCTAAAAAAATTAAATGGTCAATTAGACTCCCCAGAAAATTACACAAAAAAAAAAATTCACGCCTGGAATGCCTAGAGGAAAACGAAAAATTATTCTCAATGCATTTCTTACTTATTTAATTAATTAAATTAGTCAATTGTATTTTTGCCCCACGAATGAATTTTGCTAATTACTTCAACCCCTGGCATTTTAACCCCTTTCTCAGGAATTCGCTGGTATAAAAAATCCCCTCGTCAATTACCCAATACCCGTTTGATAAAAAATCAGTCCCCTCCTCAGTCTCGTTGCGTTCCCTCCCCCAATTAAAGGGCCCTCGGGGGGAAAATAAAATTGCAAGTGCGATGATAACTCGCCAAATGTGAAGATTTATGAATGAACCGGTATACAGCTGGGCTGGGTCGATAGAGCATCCCCCTCAGTCTGTAGTAATCAATACGAATGGGAAGGTGGGGGTGTTCTCTTTCGGGGCTAGGAGTAGAGGAACACAAATGGTACAGTCCATTCAGTAGAACCTGTAGGCCTTCTATCGATTGCGTAGGTGGTTGTTACAAACCCCCTTTCATTTCTCCCACCACTTCAACCCTCAGCACTCACACAAGATTACAGGGGCTCCACTTCAGCATTGGCTGCTGGCTGTCGAGTGGGAGGTGAGGGGAAATTTTTGGCAAGAATCAACTGGAATTCCTTCCGAAGATTCCCAAGAATTTCATTCTCCTTCTGCCCAACCCCTCCTCTCTCCATTCTCCCACCACCAGATCCGGGGATGTAGCGTAGGTGCGGTTCGCGTGTGCTGGGGGAGTCGTCGAGTGTCCTTAATTTCACGTGAAACTCCATGGCATATGGGAAGATTTATCGCAATGAATGGAACATATGACAGTGGGTGGATTTAATTGCAGAAGTTGATCTTCATGGTTGCAATGGATTTTTAATGGAGGATTTACGGTATTTGTTACAGCTGTTTTTAAACATTTTTTTTTTTTGGGTATCCAGAGGTGGAGAAATTCCATCTGTTGAGAATGGCAAACGAAAAGGCTCGGGGGGGTAGGAAATTTTTATTTATTTCTTTCATATTTTCATTTTTTTTTTCTTGCAATCACTGCATGAGTTTTAATATTCCCTAATAATATAAATCTACAACCGAAATATAAAAATATAAATTGCAATAAGTTAGAATATAAATATATTCTATTTTACTAATTTTTTTAATAAATCGCCCAGCACTCGGAAAAAAAATATACTTCCCCAAAAATATTCGGTTCGAAACCCCAAACGCGAGAGCTGGTCACCAAAATTTTTCAAAAAAATTTCTCTCGTCCTGAGAGCGGCGAAAAATTGTCCGAGACCCTACCGAACCCAGTTCCACTTAATCCAAAAAAAAAAAATCCCTGGAGAGGCCTCCGAACCCCCCGGATCCCCTCCCCCGCGGGGTCTCGAGCCCTTCCGCCCATCAAACCCCCGAAAAAAATTCCACTGAATCGATAATGAAACGACCCAACTCAGGAGACCTTAAGAACCCCTCGAGATGTCTTCTCATCCCCCAAAGGGTTGAGCACGTTTTCGTATTACGTCATTCGTTCTGACGTTGACACACAGGCCGACGGATTCGGCTCGCCCTGCCTAACTTTAACCGCATAAAAAAATATAAACAATTTTTGGGGAATATTTTGAAAAATCCAAAATCAATTATCGAACTAATGAGACCGAGAGACAACGAGTCCATTTAATATTTAAAAATATTATAATAATTATTATTATTTTAGAGATATAATTTTTTTCCTGGGGGCTATTTCTTCGTTTCCCCCTGGGGCCGAGGATCGGGAGGAATTTACAATTCCAGGCGGGGATTGCCCCCGCCAATTCTAGTCTTTTCCCCCGAATAAAGTACAGAGTAATAGAAATAAAAAGCGAAAGATGTGGGGGCGGATCGAGGCCAGTCTCCTCAGGATGAGAAGGAAGTGCCCGAGGGGCGCATTCTTCATGACCTCCTCGAGATGATCATCCCCCAAATCATCGAGACATCTGTATTAAACGTTTCCTGAAGGGAGAGGGCGGGAGGTGGTGGAGATGGCGGGGGATGAGGGAATTCGCGGGGTTTTTTTTATTTAATTCAATTGTCAAGTCAATTGGTCCTCATCGGATGAGGTTATTACGTCATTGCAGTCTTTACGCTAGTTTATTGGTCGATAAATTATTTTATTATTAATCGGTGGGCATCTACGAGCTGTCGAAATTTCCGAGCAGGCGATTTCGGTGGAATTTCTTTTTTTATGAGCTCTTCATGGTTTATGGGAACATTATGCATTTATTATCGGTAAATAAATCTGGCAAATCAAATTTTTACACTGCCCCTGCTATCTCTCCCTGAAAAACCAAATAAATAAATAAAAATTGAGACTTCAAATATTTGTTTTCTTCGATAAAAAAAATGTTTGCCAAAAAAAATTGACCCGACAATTTAAAAAATCTGGCAAATAAAAATTTTAATCTGTCGCTGCCAACTCCCCCTGAAAAACCAAATAAATAAATAAAAATTCGAGGCTACAAATATTTTTGTTTAATTGAGGCCATCGAAATAGTTCAAGTTAACTTTTTAAATTTAATCCCACTTCGTTTGAAATTTTTATAAAGCAAAAAAAATTGCCCTGACGATTTAAAAAATCCAGCAAATCCCATTGTTAATCTATCGCTGCCACTCCCCCTGAAAAATCAAATAAATAAAAAATGTCGAGGCTCCAAATATATTTTTTTAATTGACGCAATCGAAATGGCTCAAGTTAACTTTTTAAATTAAATTCCACTTCGATTAAAATTTTTTAAACCCAAATAAAAATTGACCCAACCTTAAAAAAATCTGGCAAATCCCATTTTCTGTCACTGCCAACCCCCTGCCCCCCCAAAAAACTAAAAAAAAAAAATCTAGTCTTCAAAAACATTTTATTTATTAAATTTGTTGCTCCCACGAAATCCTCCCGTAATGCCCGCTCCGCCTCCCGCGTTTCCTCACGAAGGCGTCGTCGGGGTTGAAGCCGCGACCGAGGGAGAAAAGGGGAGTGGATGGAGAAGTAGAAGGTGGTGGAGTAGGAGATGGCGTTAGTGGTGGAGCGAGCACCACGGCGAGGCTCGAGGGTAGAGCGATGAGAGCGAACGTCAGTTTGTTCACAGACTTGATGGTTTCCGGACTCTGATGCCGACCCACCAGCACTGGTCTGTACATAATAAATTAATACTCCCCCCACCCCCTCAATAACAAACACTTCCACCCACCCCCAAATTAATAAATCAATTACCCCCCAATTAATACCCCCCTATCCCCCCCCAAACAATTCCAACTAAACAGTGATATTGTACTCGTGCAATTGCTGAGTGTCTCCGTGTGTGTATGAAAATGCATATTCTATATTTACTCCGTTTTACATCCCCCACTTCATTCCACACGTCTTTGGTAGCCCATTGACTTTGGCAGCCATTCACTCGTTCATTCATTCACGCTTTACCTACATAGGTATATTACCCTCCCTCCTCTCCACCCCTCCTCCTCACCCCCTCGGCCGCCCTCACCAACTCTGGTCAAGCATTCCCTTCTTCTTGAATTATGAATCAACTATCCGCTGTGAAATTTGTGAATGAATTCGCGAAGTGTAAAGTGTCGCAACTCTCGGGGGGGTGTAAAACAAAAAAATAAGGGGAGGGAGAGGGAGAGAAGTTGAAGCAGATTTTTTTTTTGAGCAAGTGAAATTATTATTTTTCCATCCGCGGATTTGGATCTGTTGGGGGCGGGCAGATTGTGAGGACTAAATATTTATTGAGTGAACCCCCACCCCCCCGGGGTTGCCCCCCAGGAGACTGGGGGATTAATTGGCTTTTTTTGGGGGGGGGGGATTTTTTTTTGATTCCTTTGACACATAATAAAAAGGTCACACAGACGGAGGTACAAGTGTCGATGTAAAGGTCAACCGGAAGATTAGTTTTGGCGCCCCGCGCACCACTCGCCCACCCCAGGATCATCCCTCGGCATCCCCGGGGACCTCGAGGACGGTTATTGATATAAGAATTCATTATTGTATGGGGATAGGGGGTAGAGGGGGTGGGGAGGGGGATTGGGGCGGGAGACGTCGGGGGGGGGGGGGGGTGGGGGGGGGGGGGGGGGGGGGGGGGGGGGGGGGGGGGGGGGGGGGGGGGGGGGGGGGGGGGGGGGGGGGGGGGAGCACTTGTTGCCGGGGGATGGGGTTTTTCGGGGCGGCTAGGGACGCCGGTTTTTGGGGTT
>JAPYZN010000594.1:0-43210 GCA_030522865.1 Psyttalia lounsburyi
TGAGAATAATCCTGGATCCTATCCTACCTATTCCAAATCCCATCCAACAATATCCTCTGACGTCACAAGAATGTGGAACGCTATATAAATTTCCCGTCTGTGACGTTTTGTTGTATGAATGTGTGTGGAGGTAATTGTTAATGTTACATTTTTACATCAAAAACGGAAAATTTATATAGCGTTCCACATTCTTGTGACGTCAGCGGATATTGTTGGATGGGATTTGGAATAGATAACATGTATGGATGGATACATTCAGTTGACTGCAAAATAAAAGTTATCTAGTTTTCCCTGAAAACGCACAATTTTTGTTAAAGATAGTGAATTTCACTATATATGGTCAAAAAGCCAACGGCTTATGAAATAAAACGATAATTTGTACTAAAAAAGTTATCTCCGTGTGCTCTAATCTCTACAAATTATGTAAAATAATTTGCCTAGTCCCGCACAGTCGACCGATTGCGAAGCGCCCTGATATATCCATCTATCACACCGATTAGATGAAGACGTTAGATCGATTTTTGTGCAAGCAAGTTCTTCCTAAGCTGTCACCCATCCAAGTACTAAGTCAGCTCAAAGCTGCTTATCTCAGATGCCCGCAGGAGCGACACCTCGCCTACCTCACCATTACGGCCGGCACAGAGTATTTTCATTTAATTTTAATTTCCGGATTCTACACTGTTTGCTGTGTCAGTTCGAGGAGAGAGAGAGAGAGTGAGGGAGACACTGCAGAATCGGATTGTCTTCGTATAAATATTCAAGAAATGCGAATTTGCATGAATAGAAGATTCTCCCGATTACAAAAAGAGCCCGGGGGGAAGGGGCAAAAAACATTGACAAAAAACTCATATACCCCTATCAGTTGTACACAGTTATGGTTTGTTTGGTTGTCCCGTTACGTTGCAAAAGTTCACCATAATACGGCACAGTTGTACCCCAGTTCTATTGTATGCAGAGCATGACTCGGTGCACGCAATCTACCGACGTCTGGCCGTGTTAATTAATATAGCGCCGTGAATTGCATACACGTATAAGTACTTGGGAGTACAGAGATAGCAGTCGTTGGATCAAATGGTTACTCTTCGAATGTTTCCTCAAGGCAAATATTACCTCAAGTTGTTTTAATTAATCATATCAGTGCCCATTAAACTCAACTATGTTCAGTTAATCAAATGCTAATATTCCGAATATTGACTTTGATGTTTCCAGGGGGAGGTGAGACAGATTTAAAAAATCAAGGGAAATATGGCGGATGTACCGGAGGGTTGAGAGGACGGATAACTAATTAGCTGAAATGCGGCAGCTGAGTTGGCCAGCAGTGGCTGTCATAGCCGTCTTCGGCGCCATTTTCACCATGGCAATATCCGGTAATTACATACATTGAAAAAAAACAATTTAATCCTTTTTTTGTCCAGAAATTGCAGACCCTTGCTTTACCAAATTCAATTCAATCGGTCGGATAGAATTTTATTTCCCAGTGTAATTAATCGTCGAGAGATTTTTTATTAAAAAACATTTCGCAAAGTACGTAGAAGGAGTGCACGGGAAAATATGGAGGCTCGAAAAAAATTACAAAATCTGAAATCCCATCTCTCCTAGAATTACAATGGATATTCAACCCAGCAATTTCGTTTACATCAGAAAAATTCTTTCGCTTAAAAATTTAAAATAAACATTAACATATAGAATGCCGCATTTAAAAGCGAAGCTCAGTGAATAGCGCATGCGCAATCAATCCCCCTTCTCCACGCAACAGAAAAAGAACGAGGAAAATATCTATACTCATTGCGCGTTTCACTCTGACGAAATTGCTTTCCACCCAGCGACAATTCCCCCGCAAGCGTCATGATAGCTATAGCATAAACTGCTGGCAATATCAGGGACTCTAGGGCAAACAAATTCACGCTGAGTTCTTTTCTCTTCGGAGTGAATGGTATCGTCTGTATTGCATCGCTTTTATTCTAGCGCTAACTCCTCTCCCCCCCCCCCCCCCTCCCCGCCCCCCCCCCCCCATGCACTTTGTATTTCTTTATTCTCCTATTTTGTATTTGTGAATGGAATGCTCCACCAGTGGGATCATGTGAATTTATAAATTGACGCATGAGTTCTTCAATACACGTACGAGCATTGGACGTAGACGAGACTAACGAAGTGTGTATTACTTGCACTACAACTTGTCATGGAAGAGTAAATGTTATGAAAGAACTGAACCTACCGGCAGCTGTAGGGCTTCTCTAACACATTCATAGACACATTTTCCGGATGCGTGATTTCTGTTTCAAGCACGCACTTGGAAACGTCCCCCCTCCCCTTCTCGTCTTCTGAGAGTTAACACGGAGGAGTATGCACTCATATTT
Source organism: Psyttalia lounsburyi (assembly GCA_030522865.1). Classification (NCBI taxonomy): domain Eukaryota; kingdom Metazoa; phylum Arthropoda; class Insecta; order Hymenoptera; family Braconidae; genus Psyttalia; species Psyttalia lounsburyi. The sequence continues at coordinate 2,358 of JAPYZN010000594.1, forward strand.
TTGAACTTTGAGTGGAAAGATGCGTTAAACCTGCAAAATATTTCCAGTTTAAATTTTAATATCATTTTTCAGGTGCAGTGAAGTAGGCATGAATATTCCAATACAAAATCGAATTTGCAGAGGGAATGAAGCAATTTCTTGTATGCGATATTGATGCCCGAGTTGAAATGGAAATATTCAAAATTGACTGTAACATGACAGATATTTCATTGTGCCGAGAAATAGTTTAGAGAGAAATGTCATATTCAGTAGTAGACTAGATATTCGTTGGACTTTACTGAGCACCGAAAACGTGATAAAAATGCACAAGTTTTACTCATAAAAAACGATTCAGTTTCCAATATATATCGAGGTACACTGTCCAAACCGACACTTTCCGGGACAAATACATTGTCCTCAAGATATGAGCGGTCGAGTTGATAGCCCATGAATTTTACCCTCTTTTTTTTTCTCGTACCACCATTACAGAGGCGGAGAGCAGGAGCAGCAGTACATTGGAGCACATTCGTCATCGACCGAATAGGAGTGCCAACGCCATCAATAGTGTCACCTCGTCTTCGTCGGGAGTACGCTGTTCCGGAAAACGTAGAATTGAAGTCGTTGTGAATGGCGGTAACTGGAGGACCATCGACGGAATAGAAGCTGATCGTAGTACTACACATAAACCCGAGAGGCTTTCCATTTACCAATGGAAAGAAGGGAATAGAACTGGCGAGGTATCGTCTGAAATGTTGGAGAAAGACGGCAAACAATTTGAACTGAAACTGAAGTCGATGGAGGCCCCAATCATCTCACCTGGTATTGGATTTAGAAAGAGAGAAGTTTATAGAAGAGCTCGTGACGATAGACGCTTCAAGGAGGACGTTGTAGGAATGGCTGAGGATCAGGGAGTCTCCTCAAATCAATTGAAGGAGGACGCATTGTTATTGGAGAAGGACATACTTCCAACAATGGACGAGGGTGAAGTCTTGTCAACATCAACAGAGTCAGATCAGACATCAAATAGTGATACACCCATAACTAGAGTCAACATAAATACGCTAATGGTAGATAGTGATAACGAAGGGAAAAAAAATTCTTCAAACAGCCCAACATTAGCATCAATAATGCCGACAATGCTGCCCCATGTGAGGAGCGAAAAGCTGGTCTACCAGACTAACACCACAGAATCCCCTGTCGACGATCCATTTCCTCCTCCAAATGCCATTGGCTCGCCGGAGGGCACCCTGGAATCACCCTTGATCGTTTCTACTCAGGCCAACGCAGTAGATACCAGGTTGTCCACAGTAGCTCGTAAAGAAAAATCATGGGAGGGTGATGGTAGGACTCACTCGAGAAAGGACCACTCTAAGACGTCCATTAATCTGCTCGAGGGTCAACCGAATAAGATATTCTACGAGATCAAGCCCTCGCTCAATACTGCCATGAAGGCTGACGATGAGGATAGCAGTACCAGTATACCTCTCATGTGGACAACCAAGCACAATTTTTTGGGATTTAAACTGCCAAGCGTACCAAGCTCCTTTGGGAAATTCGGGCCTTTCTTTGTGGATGAGGTGGATCATCGTAATATCACTGAAAGAATTGGTAGCACTGTACAACTTGACTGCCGAATTGGACTTCTCGGAGATAAAAAGGTATTTACTTGTTGTTCAACCTTAGATAATATACGTTCATAAATTTAATTTAAATTCTTTTGTAAATGCACGGTGAGTCCAACTTCCCTCTCATCAAATATTAAACTCGCTGTTCAGTCATCTATTTCCTGTCCATTGCCGCGACATTCATGAAGTAACTTCGATATCTTCGAACAACTCGGTAATCGCATTGCAGTTTATGTGATTATCATCGTTGCCCTCCAACCCCATTCGCTTTGCAGATAAAATTTACAAACTTTATTCCTGCGAGTTCTGATAAACGGCAAATGGAATTGATTCCGTGAGCTTTCCATTGCGAGATATAAATATTGAAAGTGCAACAACTATTTTACGAATTAAACAGTTTCATCGGCTTTTTTTTTTTTGTTCTTACCCTGCAAATCTCCAGGATCACGTTCGAATGTTCGCGTGGGTGTTTTTGCGCCTCGTCCCACCGTTCGATTCTACCGGAGACGTTCCTTTAACAGAGTTCAGATCCAACTTGTGCCACTTTTTTCAGTTGCTCCTAGACACCCATATAAGAACCGAGATACACAGGGTGGTGTGCACGTATCAGACGTTTTAAATTCCCGCGAGATTCGTATTCCCTAGAATACGAAATGTGAAACTGATGGAAGAAGGATGTGAGATCCGAGACTGGGAAATGAAAACAAGTATTTCCAGTGGCATGAGGGGATGTCCTAGACGACCTGTATATATATCGATATGCTCCCGCTTCCTTGAAACCTCCGCGCTGCAATCTTTTTCCTTATTTTCTGAGGGGGAAAAAATAAATAAAAAATTTGCATCAGAACGCGAGTAGCTTCCCCACAATTTTTTAGTCGGATGAATTGCTTGAGGAATTCCTGGAGGCTCTCTCGTCAGCCAATTAACTAACACCCCCCCGCCCCCCCCCCCCCCCCCCCCACCTCTTTTAGTAACCGATGGCAAATTTTTCACATTAATTTCTTCGATATTTGCCTCCATACATGGCTTCCCGTTGCCAATTAAATTGTGCTGACCGCCGTTATGTGTGCATCGTCAAACAACGCTAGTCAATATCGAGGTAAACCAAAAGCTGTTTTCTAATACGCCATAACCCCAACTGGTTCAATAATACACATCCCGCGAATGACAAATGAATTTACAAACATTTTGCGGATCAAATTTGCCCTTCACACTCTCCTTGACGATAAAGACTCAACCGTGCATTCATTCAAAATTCAATGGACTTTAACGTTCCTTTCCAATAGATATAACTTTTAATTTTTTTTACAGGTGACCTGGTTTCAGCCCAATAGAGACTCTATCCGGCTCCTCACAGTTGGAAATGGCCAATACAGTGCTGACGAACGGATCAGCCTTAAATTCCAGTAAGTTATTTGTTTTTTATTTGTCAGTTCAGAGAATAAAAAAAAATCCAGAGATAAAAAGAAACTCTAATCCGTCATATTGTCAGATCGACATGATATCTTTTGAGGAAGAGATATTATTTATAGAAAGGAAACTAACATCTGTCGATACTGAAAGTATAAAATTGCCAATTTTTCCGGATATTATATGAGCCTCTTAAGAGGATTTGATATCAACACAAGACAGAATCGAGCGGTAGGAATAGATTCGACATTTGAAAATGTTTACCAGTCTCGCCTATAGCCTCTGCCTGTTCTATAGGGGCTCGTGGAGCCGGTAAATCGCTCATGATTCGCTTGAGACGAGGGAAAGGGAGTGTTTGAAATGTAAAAATGAGATAAAGCGGGTGGCGAGAAATAAGCGGAGGGATTCACGTTTCAAGTGATTCAAGGCAGTACTTCAAATTGCGGGAGAATATTTATATCACTCCGATGGATTTAAAGAACGTCACAAACTTTTATAAACCATGAATCATATAGAATTCATATCTTATTCTTTTTTTCTTGTTTAAGGTATCCAGACAATTGGAGACTGCAAATCGCGTATGCAACACTTCGAGACAGTGGAATATACAAGTGTCAGGTGGAAATCGATCCCACTAACTTCATGGTTAAAACGTATCACGTCGCAATCACAGGTAACTGATCTTTATAATGATCCATTTTCGCTATCATTCCCTTCCTTTAATGTCACATTTCCTCCGGGGCAGAATGAGGGGATAAAATTATCGATCCGGCGGAGTTTTATTAGCTCGCAATCTAGGTAGAAATCGTCAGCATCATCCTTTCGACCAAATTACGACTGTGATGGAAGATTTCCCCTCAAGATCATTCCATCTCGAAATAATAGAGTTCCTCGACGGAGGAGGGAAGAATCGAGGGAGCCCGAGGCTCATTTTGGCCACAGACCGAAGTGAGCATTGAAAAGCAACCTGAATACAAAAAGAAGACCAAATCTGGAGGTTGAAAAAAAATGGAATAAAGAAAAAATACAGGATGGAGTTAACCTCTACCAGAGTCTCTGATCGTTCCACTCTAACTATTCATTCCAAGCCGGAAGTTGGGTTGCTCGATGTGCGGAAAATTTTAAGCCGATCGATAACTTCGAAACAGCTTAGGATGAAAAAGCACGCCTAATTGGGTATGAAACATGGCTAGAATGAATAAATATTTATCTCTCCATTTCAACGATGAGCACATTATCAACTTGTAAAGACAGATTCTGATGTGCTCGAAAATACTGGCAAACGAAATTCACCACTCAGAACTTATGCGCGAAATGCCCATCAGAATTATGAGGGTCTTGATGCCATAATTCATTAAACGGGAAGAAGATTAGTTTAACTCACTTGATGAATGCTAACTACTATTGAATGATTCTGAAATTTCGATATATATGGAATGACTAGACACTTAATAGTGAAGAAAGTTGAACTCGGAGGCAGAGAAGCAGTCAACATTTTTCATTAAAATTTGCACATCGACTAATTGTGAACATGTGAATTTCGTCCTCCAAACGACTCGTAAGAAGTGGATAACGTATAGCATCTCCCTATCAGTCCAAACATTGCATTTGGTGGGAGCGAAAAATGTACTTCGAATATCTGAAATATTACGAACTACCGCAAAGCCAAACAAAAATGATTTGACGTATGCCTACTACCCCTAAGCCCACACAGAAAGAAATATTCAATAAAAAATACGGAACAATTTACGTAATCTGCTTGCGTGAATCGTTTTTAGCCAATTGGTACAGGAACTGAAGAGAATAAATCTGTAACGTTCTGCAAATTCTCCAGCCTGTCACCGGAAAAAAAAGAAAAAGTCACACAGAAATTTAAAAAATCATTATACCCAAGAACATAGGAATTCTTGGATGATTAAGATCCTTTACGGACCGCTCCAGTAAAATTAAAAAACATGTTGTTAAAAGTCCCCCTCACTGGGACTCATGGCTAGCCATAAGACCTTGGACGGTTGAGAAAATTTTCACGAAACAGATGGTAGAATTGATGTGACGATTACTACTTTTTATAGAATTTGACTTCGCCCCCAGATTACGTTTGGAAACATAATTCTTAGGTCGTTTTGCTGGTAATTTTTATTGAATATTTCGCTGTGTGAACAAGTCATAATATGGCATATGGTCAACTCCTTGAGAAGATATTTATGCCTTAACTAATTTTACCATTGTCGACCTGCGAGTCTCATCCTCTGAACTAGCGGCAGTGAATGGGTATTTTCTCAGCTTAAAATGACATATGAGCCACATGTTGGTATTGGTTGATTCGCCGAGACTTTGGAGAACCCATAATTGTCAGCGTGTCGCGCAATATCTCCGTACGGCGATAATAATACAAGCAGCTTTATGAAGTATATACAGAGAGCATCTACTGCCGCCGTAGTTGAAAGTTTGACAGGTCTCGATGGCAACTACAAAGCAAATTACAGTGGGTTTGAGCACGTATAAGTTGTCCCTGATGTTCGGCACATCTATTCCTTGCCCGCCCCGCACACCAAAATATAACCACCCACGAACGTGATCCACCGGTGAGTGTTCAAGTCTAGATATGGCGAAGTGGTACATGCCTGTACGTGCATCGCAGAAGATACGAGAGAATTTCTCCGATGTAAGCATCGGTGAGCACGGGTTGAGAGGACTCTCGATTCTCGACATACTCAGAAATGAAGATGTAGGACTGCCAGAGACGCTAGGGGGGCAGGGGAATAGACCTTGGGAAAGCCACACTGCGTGTACCAGTTTGAGTTCGTTATAGAGGGGAATGGGCATTGAGTATGAGTAGATTTGAGTATACCGCCCTTTCACATCAGCTATAGGTACCTATGAAGAATTTCATCGAGTAGAACGTTCCCCGGAGATGGGCAAACTTTGACGACATGCTTTTGATTGAATCTTCCTACGATACTTGCGTCGATGCAGGAATTTTAGGATTGCTAACTAAACGAGTTACGGGAGTCGACGAGAGTCACAGGATTCGCATGTTAAATGAGCAGTTATTTTAGTGTACACAAAATATTCTAAACTTTATATTCCAAATCCCATTCGATGATTTCCTGTGACGTCACAAGGATGGAAACACGCCATATAACTTCCCTTTCATGATGTAGCTGCGCTGATGTAGGGATTACTAAATAAGCGGATTCGCATGTGCAATGAGAAATTATTTCAGGTTACAATACTAAAGCTGCGGCATTGATTCAAATTCTCGTCCCTCGGATTTTTGTTAAATTAATGAAGAAATGTCACAACCGTTCACACCTTATCAGCAAAAATCTCAGCGTGTCATAATGATAATTCACGATAGAAGGGGAAAAACGCCAGGCGAGGAATTTCGATTGAAATAACTCAGTACTTTAGAATTGTTTGATTCAATTTTCAACAGATAAGTTAATGAAATTCCAGCTTGGACATATTTCGTCGTTCAACTTCAGGGGAAATGAAAAAATAAGTACACGGAAGAATTATTCCAGAAAAAAAAATTCCACTGATTCAACAATAGACAAGGCTTGAATGATTGAAAGATGGTAGTGAATTTAATAAAACTCACCCTCTCGATGGCGTTCATTTTTCCTTACTCTCACCTCTATTTACTCAGTCGAACTTCAAATTAGTTTGCGATTAAACATTTTTTTTCTCTCCTCTCCTTCCCCCATTTTCTCACTATTCCCCTAAAGACCACAGGCAATCCAGTACTTTCAACACGAAGAGTTGCCCACTTGATCCCTTTATTTATCAAGACCGACTGAAGGTACGGACGACTTATTAGAAAGCCCAGATAAACAGACTGGCTGTTGGCTGTGAGGTGGCAACAAAGAGTGAGACTACAGAATACAGCCCACAGACGTTAAAACTTGAAAGGGTGAAAACTGGAGGAGACATCTGATCAAGTATATATGTATTCGGCTGCACTGAACCATACTCCTCGGCCTCTCTTCCTCTCCACCTCTGGTGATTGGACACAGGAGGATCTTCAAGCCCGGATAACGCTCACCCCTGAGTAAATTAATTAATCGTAATCACGGTGCAGAGTGTCGTGCGTTTGACGTGAACAAGTCAGCCATATGGACAGCCAATGCCTAGCGGATATTAACTAGTTTGCCCGATCTGTGAAGGCTCACTTTCATTTCCCTCATTCCATTCCTCTCTTACCATCCATCCAGAAGTAGTTTTCCCATCGAGATACTCTCCCCCAAACCCACTGGCCAAGAAGAGAAGGGAGAACAAAATAAGGATAAACGAGGGGAAGACTGGACTTGGAAAAAGATTGGGAGAACTCGCTGAATTTTCAACGGGCAGAAGAAGATCAGCCGAGAGTCTGCAGCTGAAACTATAAAGTTGTATGGAAAAGGTCTTTCACCGACTGGAAAATTCACCCTCGGATCCTAGTGAAATCGAGTCGGATCGGAAGAATAAACCTACGATGGACGGAAGTAAGTGAGTAAGAGCTTACTATGAAGAATACAAAGCTAGTGATCAAAGAGCATTATTATCTTGAAGGGGATGCAACCCACTGCCAACAACCAATTCACTGAAATAAAGAACTTTTCAAAACCCCGAGTTTCAACAAGGTTAGTCGACAAACTGGCATATAGCTCAGACAACTGTATATGTAGTTTGGTACGCTATGGAGGTTAGTTGCAGGAGAAAAACCCAAGTATGGGTCGTATAAGTGGGAAAAGCTCCCAGGAGAATTGAAAAAAAAATAGAAGATGGAGGAAAGTTTTGTTGATGGATCGACGGCTTCTACGAGACTCTGTACAACAATTCGTATCTACATGAAATGCTTTCAGCGTGTATGACAACCAAGTGACAAAGAAAAGAACTTTCTACCTGGATAACTTGAGTTTTCTTCAGTGAATCAAGGTAGCAAATGAAAAAGTTTGATAAAAAAACAACAATTGTATTCTATTCAATATGGAGTTACCGATGTTATCAAATTTTCTTTTGTCTCCGGAACTCCTCTTGTTGCTATCCTAAATATACTTCAGCCAAACAAGAAAATTGAATTCTCGAGGTAGATGAAATTCAGGGACGTAACTTTATATACGATGTTGTTGTCCTAAAGTAATATGTGAGGTAACTCGATAAAAAAAAACTTCACTCCGTTTTGTAAAGAGTCATTATATAGCAAAATTCAAATATGGAGAAATGGAGGATTGATGAGATTTTTTTGAAAATTAACAACTTTATTAGTCATCATGGAGTACTCAGCTAAATTGAAAATTATTAATTTAACGAGAACATAAAAGTTTTCGCGTTAGCAGGAGCGAACGCCAATGGAATGGGAACATCGGAAATTATGATCTCAACGTGATGGGGATTATTTCCCTCTCTTCCGTGACTATGTTCCACCTCATTTCCTGCTATTTTTTTCATCTCTCAACAAATTGTGTGAATATCGATGGAACTTAAAGCCAGGTGTAAAGTCCTCCAGTTCATCCTATAGCTCGACCTAAGAGCAATAGAAGCCGTTGATTAGAGTGGTGGAGTTCTTGATCGATTGCTACGTGACGGTTTGATGCATCGAATATGCGTTAGCAATTACAAGCCATGACAGATCGACAAGTCCAATCTGCTCGGGACCATTCATCTCTCAGGACTATCTGTTCAGAAAACAAGAACAGCCAGTTAGACTGAGCACTCCCCCTCTAAAAAAAAACCCCTTCTCACATTTCTCCGAAACATTAATTATCTACGTCCATCAGTGCTTTCTCTCACCATTAATCCGATAAAAAGTCCCTGCCGAACAGAATAACCTACGGAAATACCTTATGCTGAACGCAATTCGAGTATTAAAGAGGTGAAATAGTATAAAAAAAAGTCCACCAAAACAGGATGAACTCCGGACTCGTAAAAAGAGCAAAACATGTAGAGACGAAATAATACAAATAAAAAAGAAACAAGTCTTCCGCCCCCTTTTTGTCTTTCTTTTTCAGCCAAGCAGAACGCTCTGGAGGTAAAGCAAAAACAGCCGCTGGACTCAGAGTCACTGACATTGTCTCCTGTACATAGTCGAAAACCGGAAAGTAAGTCCGGAAATACAGAGGAGCAAGTGAAAGAGAGATACAGAGAGAGGGAAGAAAAAGAAGCTTAAGACGAGTAGCGAAAGCACAGTAGAGCAAAGAGTAAGAGCATACCGCTATGTCATGAAATTTGCATAGCGGTCGCCTCGAGAATTGCAGCTGGCAAGTCGAGCTGAATTCTAATGGTGGTTTCCCAATGAGGAAAATCATCTCCAGCAACACCAGACAAATCGTGATATTCCAGCAGCGATGAGAAAAGAAAAATCCAACCAATTTCAGATTTTTTTTTTCCTCCTGCCCATGCACGAACGAGCGAGTTTACCGTGAATGCTACTGGCGATTTAACTGAATCTGAATAACGAGAGCATTAAGTTGACTGAAACTTACAAATCTATGTAGTTTTTCAATTCACTTGTCTTTCGAAGCGATGGGAAGCATTACAGGGAATTCGTGACCATGAAAATTGCAGATTCATCTGACGATCAAAATGATTTATCATGTGTATATATCCCCCATGATATTTTCCTTTTGGCAATCTAGAATGGCAATTTCGCCAGTCATACTTATAAATCTCACTTTATGCCTACAGCACCCACTCTGAATATAACGGACGATTCGGGAAGAACGATATCAGGGGAGAGACACCTCAAAGCGGGCAGTACCCTCAGACTGAGGTGTGAGGGTAGAGATGTACTTGAAAAGCTCAACGAATCTTTACTCTGGACGAGGGGAGATGAAATCCTCACAACGGACGTCAGGTTAGTCTCCCATGAATTACCTTCCCATTCTGACAACGCATCTACATTCGTATGACATCCCTCCGCGTTCTGGTAGTTTTCCATAAAATCATGATATGATTTGATTCACTCGTGAACTTCTATTTTCAGATAATGTGAATGTAAAACCTGAATAAGGAGTTCATGTAGAATTCAACCTTTTTCAGTGAATTATAATATACTAGTAGTTCTCGCATTTGGACAATGTCTATTTTTGAAGCAACACATGTAAACCGTTCTCGATAATTTTATTACATTCCACATCACTTCTCGCAATTTGAATAATTGATATTCGTAATTGTCAGATAAATTGTGAATTGATGAGACAAAATGGATTGCTTACAGTGAAAATAGAACGACTGAATTAGTTGGTGACAAGGAGATACCAGTTATATCAAGCACACTCGTAGTTGAGAAAGCATCGCCGCGACACGCAGGAAACTACAGCTGCATCGTACCGGAAAGAGCCAAGACCACCATAGCTGTTCACGTTTTGAACGGTAAGGAAACAATGATCTACTAGTATAAACACCTTCCGCATACACAAACAAAACCCCACGCAGTAATCTTCCGGTTGGATGAGTCCTGTGTACACGATGAAGTACGATTACACTGAGACAAACCGTTGGATTCAATATATGGTACCACTAAGATGCCTGGTTAACATCCCATGCTCCATCAGAATATCCATTTTATACAGTGTTACCCAGAGTTCCCTACTGGAAACATAGTTTCAGTATCGAATAACAATATATATCCAATGAAACCGCTCGCTGCATCTTCCTCAGTCTACATGGTACGTTGTTTCACGGTGTTAGGATGCTGACAGTTGAGACGTCTCATGCTATAACTCAAGACATTGCATGTCATCTTATCATCTGCAATGCCACTTTATAACCACAAGTACCTGTCGTTCAAGGGGAGGGGTTGTCAGTGGAATCAAACTGTTGGTAGGCTGATACTTCAAACTCTTCCCCTTCAGAGATCAAAGAAGTCATTCATGTGTTTTTTTCTTATTTACTTCTCATCACATTACTCAGATGGAATGGAACCACTGTGGCGATGCAGACTCAAGCACTGACTCAACCTGAGACTGAAGGAAGCAAAATGTAGATTCCTTTGAGAAAATTTTACCAATATGAATGCCACGTGCGAGTACTCTCTGGAGGTTGGGATAAGTATGTAGTCCAATTAAATTTCATTGAGATTTGGAAAGCTAGTGGGTTTGGGGAATGGGGAAAATCACAACGTATCTATGAAGGAAATCTACATATCGCCAGCATCTGAAAAGGCTAGCCCTATTCAACGCTGTCTCTCCTCAGGAGTGCAATTACGAATGAACTCAGATCTTCCTAATTCGATCTGCCTTTGCAATGGGTATACGGAAAAGAGCGAAGAGATAAGGTGGAGACTGGCTGAGATAGGATCAGCCGAGTTGTTGGTTGCCTCACAAAAAAGGCACATAAAAATGAAAGAAGATCCTAATTGGCCTCAGCCATGCAACTCAGATGTGAAAAATGAGAGGGAACTTGAAATTTCGGAGCAGATTACTTTAACGATTTCTACATTGTGTGATTCAACTCCTGCAGGAGATCCGACTTCTGTAAGAAAATTGGAAGCCAGTATTCTAATTGGTTCGTCTACCGTTAAACCGTGTCCTCTCTATCTTCATGCTCTGGCTCTCGCCCTAGGTTACTACGCCGAATAGTGCACGTACTGGCAGAGAGAAAGGGAAAAGGATTCTGGTACCTCCGCCAAGACCCCCAGAATGAGAAATTATAGGATCACGTTTCTTGTGTCAACGTAGCAACTACTCTAACTTTTCGTATCCTCTCTCTCCCTCTGCTCTAGTCGGGTTAACTGGCCCTTCCAGGCATTATATCCCTCTACCGTGAATTAAGGAGGACGCTTCTTGACTTACCCAGGGGAAATTCTATCCTAAAAAAGGAAATATATTTACTTTATAGATTACGCAATTGTGAGAAAAACTAAATAATGCGGTTAATGTCGAGGGTTGGGAAAGTTCCTTGTGTCCTCGAGGACTCCAACGACGGGACATTTTTTTTACTCTGCTGTTTGGATCACTCACATGGGAGCTTACATATTGGCGGTATAAACCTTTTGGGGTATTGAGTGGCTATTTTCCGAGTTAGTTGAGTTGTTGAAAGTACTAAAACAGTTGCAGAATAGGTGAACATACTGAGACGAAATTATGGGAAATCAATAAGGTCTCCCTTTCCCTCGAGCCAAGGGAGAATGACGATAAAAATTGTGAGTAAAAGGTTTTGAGACCCGAGGGATATAAATCAAATCCGATGAAGTGTAAAAGATCGGCTCGATTTCACACTGGCACGTCCTTCAGAGATCGGTCCTGGCGGGCGAGCAAGTGGTAACCTCGCAGTGAATGGAGGCAAAAAAGTTGAAAAAAAATCTATGGGGAAAGAATTATAGGAGGAAAAAAGTTGAGTATAAGTGAACAGGTTTTCTTGGGATGGTATTTCATTGAAAAATGCTTTCCCCACGGTATGCTCTCGAGCCAAGCGTGGAAAGCCGACGGGAACGTGGAACGAATGTCTGGATTAGAAGAAGCACAGGCCGCGAGGAGGAGCGATATGACGGTGAAGAGGATGGATAGTGGGGCTAGGGATTGTGAGATCCTGAGATTTTTCGTTGCATCGAAATAAAAATAGAAGAATGGAACGAGAAAACGAGAACGAGTGAACCACAGCAGATTGACGCATTCCACTCGATCTTCCTCGTGTTATATTGATTGTTCTTCGATATCCGGATAATTATTGGATTTTTTTTAACGATACCAATAGTCATTCCAGGACGTCCATTAATTTCGGAGTAGCTACAATTTCGTATTGTGAGGTATTGGAGCCAGTTGTTCAATGATGCACAATAGTCACTAAAACCATATTATTACCCGAGTAGAATATTTGGTTCTCTCTAACACAATTGTCCATTCATTTGATGCTTCTAAAGTCTCTTAGCTTTTTTTAGAGCTATATGAACTTATAATACCCTGACATCCTATATAATAAGAGAGAGGCATCGGGAGTCTCGAATGGCATTCACAAAAATCCAATGACTAAGTTATGTTTTGGAACCCTTGCTGATAAGAACAAATACAAAATTACCGCCTACATTTCTAACTTCAAACCCACTTTTCGCAGTCCATTCACTGAAGGTGATCATTTGAAGCTTATGGAAAAATTATTAAAAAATGGTAACAATTAGTTGATAAGTAGTTAACTTTAGAAACAAATGGAATGAGACTGATTATCAAGTTTTTCAGCAAATATATCTTACTTCACTGTTAATTCTATTGAAGATATTCAATAATTTGAGGATAACAAACTGATCGAAAAAGTGTTATGTCAAGTGAGTCAAATAATTTCTTTTCCGTCTACTTCGCAAGAGAAAATGACGAAAGTGAAAAATATTACAAAAAAGAAAAACAATAATAAATAAGTTTTTGTACTTATCTCTTTTAAAAACCGATAAAATATAAAATAAAGAAATTAATCTAAATGGACAAATGAAAACTGTGCATCTGCGCGTGGAGCGCGTGTCCAATTCTAATATATTGAATTTAACAAAATCGGGACTCCAGAACTAAATGACTTTCCGTTGAGCAGACAAGCGCATTAAATAGTCTATGGAAATTTGGAACATTTTTTCTAGAATTTTTTGTACGAACTCCTATCGAGATTTCAAAGGTTTCCTAAAGAATTTTCCGGATAAGATTTTCTGTATAGTTTTATATATAGAAGGTGGCCACCCCCTCCTCCCCTTCGTTAAAGCAAGGGTTCAAGGAAAAAGTGGTGTTTCAATAGGAAGATATAAGTGAGGGTTGTCAGTTAACGTTGAGGATCATGTACGAAGAGAGGTCTAGAAATAATCCTGAGAAATTTCCCAGAAAGAATCTGGAGGCCTTTTGGCGTAAAATATTGTTTTATTTTTTTCTGACAATTCCTCTGCAGTTTTACCGGAAATGTTCTCATGATGCGTTCCAGCTCACTCATTATATATGACCTCGAACGTTAACTACCAAACGCTCATTTTAAATCTTGTCATTGAAAACCTGCCCTTTTCTAGAACCTTCCCTTTACGAAGCCCTCTCTCTACATAGAAAATGGTTCCCCCCTGCAGCCCTCTAAAGTATTCTTTTTCACCTCCCACTTTCTTCCATTCGAGAATTAAATATTCCTGGGGAGGGGAGGGAAGAAGGTGCATCGGACTGGCTTGAATCTCATAGGATTCTGTAGATTTTTCTCGTATTTTATTTGATTCCAACAAGTGCTAAAGAGGAACATGACCAGAGGTAAGCCGGTTTGGAAATGAATTGAAAAGAGGTCTCCTACAAATTACTCTACTTTTTTGAGCAGATGAATCCCCAAATAAAAAAATATTCTGTGGATAACTTGAAAGGTCCAAATATTCGATTCAGATAGTGGCACTAAAATCCTGTTATCATGGAGCACAACGGAAAACATCATTGTCAACGTTTTAAAACCAGATACAAACAGGAGGATGGGAAAATGATAATACTGCGGGCATTCCTTTGGGGATGCAGGCGAGTGAAAAAACATGGAACGATAAATAACAACAAGTACACAAACTGCACTATTCCCATTTTCTATTTTGTTTTCTTATTCTCTCTCAACTTCGTACTGATTCAAATATATGCAACCTGATTCTCGCACTCTGGGCCAAACGAAACAACTAAGAGAGAAGGTGGGGAGAGTTGGTACAGTGTCACTGTGGCAAAAGTTTCCGGCGGAACGAATGGGAATCCCCCTCAGAATTGTTCGACACTATTGTAGCTCCATTCCCGTGTCCGGATATTTTCCACGACGTGCTCAATTTGTTAAATTGACCGAACGAAGAGATACGACCACTTCAAAATATCACTGACATCTACTGCCAACCAGTGGATAAAATTGTTGCAACATTCAGCTACTCTTGACAAACTTTAAACTTGGATATCATGCAAATTCCCTAATTTACTAATTCTCTTTTTGTTTTTTTTTTTTTCCACAGGAGAACTTCCGGCTGCTGTGCATCACGGAAGTGGTGTTTCCAGTGCTGTACTCAATTTCTGGTTAATCCATTTAACTGTAAGCTATGGATTTTTCAGATGACAATGCTAAGGTGAGTACCCCACGGTCATAATGGCATATTGTAGTTTTAAAAAGTTACACCTGGCGTGGCAAAGATTTAAAACTGCTGGGCCAATTTGAGAAGTACATGACCCGACTGAGTTACCAAGAAGACTACCATCTTTTTTGTCTCTCAATTTTTTTTCTCCTTCATTTGATCTTCTAATCCCAGTTTTCGATGAGTTTGAAGTCGAGCGTTCTGGCGCTCATCGACTTATAAGAAGCTTGCATAAAGTTTCCAGGTTAACGCGAAACCTTTGCTGTTGGTGGAAAAAAAAATAGTTTAGAAAGAAAAAATAAAACGAGTGAGGATAGAAAATATGAGGAAAAAAGGGCAAGATGTGGGTGCGGAGAAGGTAACCGCACGGAATTGTTAGAATCCCTCGATAATCCCGTTAACCTGTTTCCCCATTTCCTCAGTAATACCTCACACGTGCCAATTAATTTGTCCAACGAGATTCCCTTGATCCCTGCAAATGGTCGTTGTTCACAGGGCCGATATGAGCGAAAGAAAAACCTATGAACGAGAAATTGAGCACGATATGAGACTCATTAACATTGATGAGGTAATGTAAAGTATACTAGAGCATCACTCACACTCGCAATCATCCCGAAATGTGCGCTATCTCATATTCGACAAGCATTTCCCACTTCTCTACCTTCGTGACAAAACACAGAACGACATAGTCGAATTCGGCGGGAGCTTATCAGCCCGATCCCGGTTTCACTCTATTTCCAAAGATAATTTCTACTGTCCAACCCTCGTCCCATCTCACCTATTGCTACCCCTCCCCCTCCGCCACCCACCGCCCCCCAGTACCCTTGTAACGTATGACAACGCTCGCGGAAACTATAGTTTATATAGATCCCCGAATGAACGGTGCAATGCCAGTTCGCAGTTTGGTTGGTATCATTCGGTCCTGCTGCGACATACCCACCCATTGCCCATTCCTATTGCCGAGCTTTCATTATCAAACGTCATAGATCACAACGTGCACGTCGAGAGTGCCCTACCATCCCCTCCCAGCATCGCGATCACACTCTGTGACGGCGTATCCGTTCATTCCTCATCCGACAAAATCGACGGTACAACCTCCACTCCCCCCCGATCTCCTGACGCCAGTTGTACAGCTCAATTTTGTAGTATTCAATTGAAAATACTCGAGGGAACGTTTCAATTTACTATTTCATTCGTCTTTCTAGACCTGTACAGTTCTGAACGACAAGAGAATTGCATTGATAGATGGTTAAAGGAAAAATACAATTTTTGAGCCAGATGAGGGGTTTGGTTTTGAGAATAGTTAAACAATGGGAGTTAAGCTAGGGGGTAAACGAACGAAAATTATGGAAGTTCAGGGTTCACTGATTATTTGACGGTTCGCGGTGGAGTTGGGATAGGATTTTAAGAGTTATCAATACACAAAAAGTGACCCGTGGAGTGGATCTGTCATTCATCCAAGATCATATGGATGAAGGTCAAGTGTAAACCAATTATTCTGTGATGAAAAAAAAACATTATAAGCAAAAATTCTTGCAAAAACGTCTATCCAGTATCCCTATTGATTGAAATTCAGATGAAAATAGATGAGTGGCATTCAGCTGGGAATAGTTCTGGAGAGTTGTCTAAAATGTTGAAGCACTCTAGGCATTACCACTGAAACTTCATGGAACTGTTAGAATTACAGACAGCTGGAAAATCATAACTCTTCAATTAATTGCATTCTTCAACCGTATATAAATATACACCGCCAAAATACTCTGATTTTTTCTGTCTATTCTATTGTGCAAATTCAAATCATTTTTTTCACTATTCGGGGGGTTACGTTCACTGCCTTGAAAAAGGCTCCATTCAAGCTCAACCATCTGCAATGGTATCCGATATTTCGGTAAACGTCAAGAGACCAACACTCAAAGTGGACATCTGACACGCGTTAAACTCGTTTCTATCCGGTTTTCGCGCTCGTCAAACTCCGTACGCCTAAAATCCCGTAATAGCACTCTAAAAGCTGACAGATATGTGTCATGGTGGAATGCGTGCCCACTGTAGAGTACTCAATAACGAAATTTCCTCTTCATCCAATAACAACGAGAAAAATTAAGAAAATAAAATAAAAATATCTGTATCCGAGTGGTGAACACGAGGTAAAAAAAGCTGGGGAGGACTGAAGCAGCCGATAAAGAGCCGAGTTGGCAGGATGAAAAGTGTGGTGAGGGTAGTGGGGGGCGCGGGGGAGGTTGAAAAAAACGTGATCGGAACACGAGAATTTTGTGGAGCGTGAAGCAAGGATTTTCCCACTGACTCACAGACTCTGGATTTTTCGCGCCCTCTTTAGGCGGCAATTCTAAACAAGGATTGGCAGTAAATCCTGTCATTGAGGGGCGGAGGGGAGGGATGAGTGGGGAAAGAGAAAATAACGAGATTTTTAAGATTTCTTCATATCATTTTGGCATGTTCTCCGGGACTTTTTTTTCTGCAATGGCTTTTCTCTTCCGACGAATTAATTCTCAACTCCATTCTAGTCTCATACACCCATTATCCGGACACCTTCAGCCGTTGATTCACGACGTGGGAAATCAACTGGAATGCCAGCCGTCATAGCGTCGACACCACACACTTGTTTCTTCATCTCTCCCTCACTCGCCTTATCTTCTTCATCTGGTACTCTTTTTTTTTCTTGAGCTTTTGCTATAACTTATCCGCCAATTTCGCCCCGGAGCAGACTAGATGGAGGCGGGCACTTTACGCTGCAATAAAATTGGAAATACGAGCGACATTCAGCTATTTTTGCTTTATTTTTTCGTCTCTCCTCCCACTTTTATAGAGACAGAAAGAACACGTGAGCAGTTGGAATCGAATAATTGACGCTACGGCTTCCAAATCTACAAATCAATATCTCTGGTGGAGAAGCGTGCTTGCGGATGTGGAAAAAAATATCGCAGTTTGCTAATGGTTAGAATTTTTATTTATATTTTTTTTCGATTGCACCACTTGGTAATGAATGCAGAGCATCAAGCACTTGTCATCGGTGCACTCGCATGGAATTTCCATCCGCTAACGAGTGCTGAGGACATGTCATCATGGGAGTAAAAGTGAAGCGGATTTTTTCCACCTCGTTTTATTTTTATAACAAATTTGTACATTTTTTTAAACATTTAGTTTTCACCTTGTTGGTAAATAACGAGAATTACTACTAGAAAGCTGGGTGCTGGGTGAAAAAAGCTATATTGACAATCGATTTTTTTCAGCACATTTACCACAGGCGATTTTATCGCCGAAGATTTATTCGATTTTCAAATGGAACTGTGGTATAAAATCAGTGTGTTTATGGTCCGTGATTCCCATTGTTATTTCATAGAATTTTGTTCTACAGTGGGGGTAATTGAAGAACGATGATTCTAATGAATATACATTTGACCGAATAATTATTATCCGCTATTAGAGACAGAGAGTGGAGAATTGCTTTTGCCCTCACATTACGCAGTCATTTTTGATGATAAATTATGAATTTCGAGTTGTCATTTTATATTAGTGGTAAATATCTAGTATAGGTCCACCTGATTAAATTTAATGAAACTTTCTGCAAATGTAGATTTCCGTGCCCCAAGGTCGAATGTCAAAAGCCGTTTTTGGAGCAAATGATTTCTGCGGATTTGCCACGATCCCGAATATTTAATTGTAGCCCTCTCGCCAAGTTGACCACTTGGTCTCATTGACAGTCTTGCCTACACATGCAGATTAAATTCAAAAGGCATTTTTTCAAGAAATTTATTTGCCGGCAGAAACGTCGGCGGTGGATGTGTGGGTTGACTGTTCGAGAGACCATTGTCAAACAATTTTGACATGATCTTTGTGTTGACACTTGTCTGTGTCTGTTCAATATGTGTTGTCTTTCGGACCAAACGCCACCACGTCCACGCCGTCGGTCCCGGCTCACGCAAAGATTGGCGAGATATGTATTTTTTCAATTCGCGACATCCAACATGGTTATTTTCAACAAATTGAGGTTTAGAATGAACATTGGAGCCACGGAGACATGATATCTAAACAAGGGTCCATTTCACGGTCCAGGTGGACTCCAGGTCCATTGGACAATTACCATATTATTTTCTTCTGTGGTTTATAAGTTATTATGAATGTTCTTCTCTTAGGAACAATTTAAGTAATCTGCTGGCGTGAATCATTTCCAACCAATTTCCATTAGCATTGAAGAGAGGAACAAAATCTTGGATGTTTAAGAATTTTCACGGACCGTTCCAGAAAAACTAATGAACATGTTGTTAAAGGTCTCCCTCATTGGGACTCATCGCTCGCCATAAGGCCTCAGGCCTTGAGAATGAGTAATTTTGATGAAACAGCTCGTGAAATTTACGTCACAATTGACATTTTTTAGATAATTTTACTTCGCTCGCAGATTACGGTTCGCATCGTAATTCTTAGGTCTTTTTGCTAGTAATTTTATTAACTATTTCACTTCGCGCATGAATTCAAATTTCCGTACGATTGAAAACTACTGAAAATTACACGACTGAATTCGAAAAATGGCAAAAGTCAATTTTTTTATTTACCGTTGGGCAACTAAAGAATCAATCAATAAATTAATTTAAAAAATAGCGTGCGAGTAAATACATGTGTTTAGCAAATATTTTCAGTGAACACTTTATTTTCATACTTAATAATTCTCTCCTAATAATCACCAAAGACCATTCAAAAAATACCCAATCTCTCTGCAATGTTTACTGTGCTCGTAGTGGAATCCCCTAATAGTATGCTCAGCTGGAACAAATAGCCAATAATAATCACGTGCGTGGTGTTCAGTAGAGCCCAGTGAGAATGGAAAGGCGAAGAAATACGTAAACGTTGTGGTTCCCGAAACCGATCGACCCCCGAGTAAACGAGAGGATGAGCCACCGAACGCGCTCTGCGTAATTTGGAAGGCATCCAAATATTCGTAAAAGCCCGAACTGTTGTGTTTCTCGACAAAGAGCACGTACACACAGAGAGACACTCGGGCTTTTCCAGAGACTCTGACAAAACATCCCAATGAATCGTGGGTCAATAACGCTACATAACGCTCGCATCATTGATTAAACTGATTGTATTACCAACCAGTTTTTCATTATTTTATATATTCCCGCATAAACCACTATCATCTCTTTATTCACTTCCGAATGGACCAAACCCAGTGGGATATAATTGTAAAATAATTCTATAGTATTAATGAATTTATGAATTAAAAATGAAATGCAAATGGTTCTTTACCTCTCGATCCACTGCAACCGAAGAATCTGACAGCCTGTACCGATAATTGTAACGTTTACAATCAAATTAGTTCGGCCCTTATTATTTTGGTGAAAAAATCGAAAAAAATATGACACAATAAAATGTTAAATTTTCGCTCCCGGATTATGCAGTTTCAAATAACAGATCTCAATTTACAATTCAAATACATTGATTAAGCAAACCGAGATAAATTGATCAGTTAATGCGATATACTGTTCGGAAAACTGCAATATTACAACTGTATCCCTGTTTATAGTGTGAAATTTCCAATTTCATTGCTTAAACGAAACCGGCACAATCTATGTCTACCCGTTGGAAGGGTATTGTGGGAGAGATGAAAAACAATAATGATACCATTTGACAAAATCAGCGATCCATCCATTAACGCCAGCTCTCGCGAAACAAAAACATATCTAGGATTTTTTTTCCCCGATCATGTATAACCCCCTCTCTCTCATTGAAGAGCATGACGGGCTTAACGGCACACCAGCCGTTTATTACTGATATGAGCTCCGAGGCATTCACGGGAAAATTCGAGGGAACATGTGCATGCCAAAATGACGGACCGTGTATGTGTGAAAATAGAGTTTGGAAAATAAAAGGTGAATATAAATCAAAAACAAAAGGGAAAAACCGAAAGAATCATTTGACCCTCCCAAAAGACTGCACGGAGAGAAATGTTTTAGTAAAAATTACCGTTGCGTTTGGTACTAGTGTAATATTTCTGAAGTTCGGAAAAAATTTTCCAACTCAAATTGACTATCTTCAACAAAAATTGTACACAAAAATTGTGTTCATCGAAAGCTAGATAACTTTTATTAAGCAGTCAACAAATTTTATTGAAACGATAGAGTAATTGTCCCCGAGCGATCAAAATACTACACAATTATATAACGAAACGGTAATATCTACTGAATCTATCTGACGTGTAGACTGGGAAAGTGTTTTTTCACGTGTAGTTGTAGATTGTGGAGCTCATGAACGGTTCACGTGAATCACCGAATCGAGCCCATTGGAGCTTCCTGTCTATATATGAATAGAATCCGGTATGGGAAGCCACTGGTATCTGTATACCTACTTTCCACCCCTTTCTCTGTCTCTAACCCCGTCATCCAACCACAATAACGAATTGCACGTTACCTTGAACGCACTGACCCATGGACTTTTTTTACCCTTTTCATCCTCATTGTATATCAAATATGAATTGAGTTTTTGTATGAAAAAAAAACTGTTGATTTCTCGTGTGATGAAAAAAAAATCTGCCATTTATAACAATTGAAAGCGACAGAAGTATTATTCTTCACACAAAAACCAAAAGTTTTAATGGGAGGAAGTGAATTTTGCAAGTGAAAATTGTGCGCTGTATTGTAGCCGAATCGTATTCTGGTACAGATGACGTATAAAAACAGAGAAAAAAGATGAATGCGATGTGCCACCGGGGGAATAAAAGATTCAATCGGATTACGTGAAAATTGAAAAATTATCAATGCCGGTGAATCTTCGGACGAGACTCAACCCCTTCTCTTTACTCCCCGTTTGGGAGCTGGACGAATAGATGTGGGTGCCTCCCGCGAAAATCCGCATACAGCTCAAGTAATTGAAATGATGACCCTGGGCGGTGGCACTTTTTTTTTAAGATTTTTTTGCATACATTCTTAAATTGAGGAATAGTTAATTAAAAGTTATCATTTCAATCACGAAAAGCACCATATCTTCAAGCAAGTTTGCACTCTCCGTAGAGAGCAATATTTTTAATTGTTAACGTAATGGATAAGATCGTGGATAAATCCTGTACTTATCGATATCTCCAAACAATGTAAAACATATTTCCACACGTGTCACAAATTACGAAGTAAATATTCCGCCTCGGATTTCAGCAGTGAAAAATGCATGGGCCCAGCGAATGCAATACCTTCATAAATATCATATTAGAAAAGGTTAGAATAGATACAAAACATGGAGGCATCGTGTGTGCATCGGGGGACTCCAACAGAGCCTGTATTTCCGGTATCAAGGAGTATAAAATAATATCGATAACCGATGAGTCTCTGCTATTCTCCCTCTCTCTCTCCCCCCCTCCTACCGCGCACTTCGGCTCTTCCTCTGTTCATGATATTTTCCAAACCACAGAATTTAAATATCTATTATGCCACCACTCGTCCACCCACCAATACCGATCTATACCCATTGGCTTTTGTATTTTTACGACGCAGCAATGCATATTTATTTTCATTCCGTTTCCCAGTCTCTCTCCTATCCGCTCTCACCTCCTATCCCTCGCATCCCATTTTCTCGCATTTCCAGCGTGACCCCCTTTTTTTGCCAATCCCCTTTCCCGCCATTTCCCCTTAAAATCCTGGGGATCAGTATTATATACCACGCGTACCACGTGAAAACGATAACAAACAGGGGAGGCATTGGCAATAGCACAACGGAAAAGCAAGCGCTACCACGTTGTTTCCATTTGTTTCCGCAGACCAAAGCCATGGGCGCGTGCTAGTTGATGAGAGCCCCCTTCCGACCGCGTGGTGAACCGCCTTCATCCCTCCGTAACACCGAGCCCTCGCTTCCCTCTTCCGTTTCTCGTCCCTCATACACCTTTATCCGTAGGTTTTTTTTCTCACTAAATAATGGCTCGCCCGAGGCCCATCGACGGCCCGTGTAAATGCGTATACACGCATCTATCGGAATACGACTGTCCTTCATTATTGGATGCCCTTGCACCGTGTTACATGCCTCTTTGTTGTTGCCCTTGTTTTTGTTATTGTTTTTTCCCTCACAGTTCTTGTCGTTTTCGATCTTTTGTGGCAATTGTTTGGTTCTTTCTTTTTCCATTCGTACACAATGCAATATCCACCTTTTTTCCAGGATCACCGATGCAACAGCTCTCCGCGTTTTTTTATTCACTTTTTGGGGTTTTTTTCCTTAGTTTAGAAGTTGTGTGTTTTGCTTTTGCAAACAAGTTTGGTATTACTTGCTATCCGCACGAGCGGCCCGACCGTGGTTAATTCAATTACAATTGTTCGACGAACGGGGATTGCCGGCGGTTAAGGGATGGGTGAAAAGGGTTTTTTAATTTCGTTGTTACGCGGGGTTAATGGAGTTTTGTATTTTCGTAGTGAAGTAATGATTGATTTTTTTGGGGTTTAAACTACTACTAGATTGAAATTTTTTTTAACCTTGCGAAATAAAGCCGGGGGACACGATTCAGCATTTTTAAAATTATTTAGTGCCACAGGCGCCCAGAATCAGGTAATTTTAACCTCGCTTCCTTTGGTTAAATCGCGAAATTCCGGCCCTATGACATAATAGTATATTTCGTAACAAGTGAAAAAAAATGGTTTTTGGCGAGTGCGAGGATTATATCACGAGCCGAAGGCGAGGGATATAATCCCATGAGTCAAAAACCACTTTTTTCACGAGTTACGAACATAATTTTTCATCTCAATGTGTCGTGATGAAAAATTCTGTATGCAACACGGGTTTTTTTGATTTTCTTGCTCGTGGATGCAATGGAAGCATTGAAATCGTTCGATTGTGATTCGATTGTTCGATTCAGTTTGGTAATCGTGTAGCATTTTTGACGTTTGCGCAAAATTAACCAACCGCATAGTAAAATTCAATATCTGTAACACAAATTATGCACACGTCTAGACAATTTTTAGTGAGGAGCTGGAGAATTTTTTATGGACAACTAGATAATTTTTATTCCGTAGTAAATAAAAATTCTAGATATACCTAGAAAATTTTTATTAAGGAGTCATGAAACTTTATTGACCGGTTGGATAATTTTTATCGTACCCCTCGATAACCGTTAGTAAGCAGTGAATAAATTTTGCTGAAGTGATACGGAAATTTGCCGCCAGCGGCTAAAATACTACCCGATTATACAACGAAATTTCTAACCTAGGGCGGTAAAATAAAGGATCCTTGCTCACGGGCAATGAAGGCGAGGTTGATAAACACGTGGGTAATGGCCTTTTATATACTCCGGTGTAGGAATAAAATCAGATTTCCCTCCCGTGCAACGGGAGTAAGATATGTGAAAAAACAAATGAAATAAATAATTTATTGGAGTGAAATCCATTTTGTCTACTCCAGACCAATTATCCTCTGCACATTGATAAAAATTAGTCAATTATCTAAAACCACGTGTGCCTTTTTTTTTTATCACGTGGACAATATTCTTGTCCAGGGATTGGAACCTCAAGGTTCGTTGACATCATGACTACTAAATGCAGGAATCATAGGAGCCAATATTCATATAAATCTGCAAATATTATTTATTCAAATTCAGAATAATTATTTCAGTTTCGATATCGTGTCTGGCATAGAATTGCTTTCCAAATTTGGTCGATTTATCGGAGATTTTCGCACACTCAATTTGATAACGTCTCTTCTTCTTTTGTTCTAGAATAAAAAGTGAGACGAGTTATGAATCAGCAATGGAATCAAATAGATTCCACTCCGGCTGTGCTGAGAGGCAACCTGAGGATAAAAAGGATCAACGTCGAATGTAGAAAGTACGGGAGTAAAAGGAATCCTGTAACTCATATATATGTACATAGGTGAAACTTGAGACAGTGTATGCGAGAAGAACGGGAAGAGCACAAGCAGATCGTCGGTGTCGAGCTGACACGAAAATTTATAACCAATATGCTTTTCCCTGAGCGGATGGGGCATATTTCATGGGCGGAAGCTAGTCGTTTCCGTCTTCGACTTTTTTTCACCGATCGTGAATCACTCCATCGGGTTTTTTCACATTTTATTCCGCTCTGTATTTATTTCCATTTTTAATCCTTGAGCATTAGACTTTTAAAAAATAACTCCTGAAATTTCAAGAAAAATAGCTTTTACTGGATCATTACTGATTTTGTTACTGAAAGGCGAGTTAAATTCTTGAACATTTTGAGACTCTTTAATTCACTAAAACTTTCTAAACGTGATTCTTAATTCTGGCAATGAGCTTGAGAATTTTATGTCATTGAAATTTCAAAGATAACGTGACATCCAGAATTTCCGTGAATTTCTTTAAGTCTATTCACACTCATATTATCCAATAATGCAGATGAAGCTGTAAATTAATTTTCAAACAAATTCTAACAGTGCATATCGACAGATTTTTCCTTAGAGAGACTATGGAAGGTTCTCCGATCTTTTCAAATCTCATCAATTCCGTACAATGAATCACTTGATTGGAAATTCTTTCCAGCGTGAAAGAGGGCAAAATATAGCCATTTCTCAATTTTTCCCATGCCTAATTTAGATAGATATTGAAATTTACAAAAGTATCTTGACTGATTAGTGACTACTATGGTTATTTCCGATTCAATTATAACAATAATGCGCCCATAATTCTTAATGAAGAAGGGAGATTGTTGGTTGAATGGAAATTGTTCAGTGAAAAGGGATGGAACACGCAGAGGCCATTCTCCGATTGCGGTCTTGTACCATTGGAAGGTATACATACCCTGCCTCATCTTGATGCGCAAAATCGGCTCAACCTAATTAGAGTCGCGGTAACGTAACGCTAATGGTCCACGGGCTACTGGTCGATTGGCATTCATGGAGAACCCATTGCCAACCACCTTCTCACGATTAACTGTAACTGCACAGCCCTTTCTCACTGATGAGTCTTCACAGTCTTCACGTGATTAGTTTATATTTCAGGGGTATAAATGAATGGTAGAATTGTTATGCATTGTTTGATTTCTTGCAGAAAAATCTCAACGTTAATAGACTTCTCTGACGCGTATTTTACGCATTATTTACACGAATTTTTCGTTAAAATATGTCCATCGCAATTACATTCTAAAATTATTTCCTCTTGTAAAGATTTCATTAGTCTCCCAATTTAATGATTTGCAAATTTTTTTAACGATTTGATAGGCTTCAATTAATTTTGTTAAATATAAAATCCTTACATATAAAAATTTTCAAAATTTACCAAATATTTCAAACACGAATTTTTATACGTAGAAAAAAAAATGTTTTAAACCCAACTTTCCTTCTATTAAAAATTACTCGGCAGCAAGTGTCGATTTAAAATGAATTAAATTTTGTTAAATGTCGAGTGTAGAAGACGACTTGGTTTCTGTTTGGATTTTTCTGTGTGTTAATATTGTGTTTAGCGGAAGCAAATTGACTAATTGTGTTGTTAAGAAAATTGTGATGTTCTATGGAGTAAAGAAAACGTATCAAAGAGTTACATAGGCTCAAGGGAAATTACAGAGAGCGAAGGAAAAGAGCACAGAGTTTAAGACATACATATTACGTCAGTTTTATCGATTAATAAGTACTATTTACAATAAGATTATATTTTTATATGTAAATACGTCATCGTTCTTTCCTGTTATTTCGCTAGCATAAGTGATTGTGAAATCAATAGTACTCCCAATTGGAGAAATCGTGCAAAAATATGGCACGTGAATACCCAGTTATTATTGACTTTGTTACAATTCGGGACCAGCCGAGGGGATAAAAAATACAGTCACCACCGGCTTAAAATATTTTTGAAGCCGAATTTTCATCATTTAAATTGGACAGTTGATGGACAGAAATTAAAGAGCCCCGAACTTTGTTCATCTGAATGAATTAACAACAATTTTGATGGCATCCGCCATTCGGGATTAATTTACATACTAAAAGTACTGAAATGAGGATGAATTTAATAGGCATGAAAAATACCTACAACCCCCCATCCATGACATTGATTACAACAACATCGACCGTGGCTGGGTCAATAAATTGTCATTCAAATTCCCATCAGACTCTGTCTTCACTGATTAACAAGGTCTACGTTTCGGGGGAATCTAAATGAGATGAGAATTTAATCAGTTGAATTGAAATGGAAAAATATGTTACATGATGTTAACTACTAGGTGAATCACTAATAACATTAGCATTATTTAAATCAATTTTTCAATAAATTTTCCAACAACATTCCACACGTAAACACATAAAGTTACGTCAATTGGTGATCATTTTTATCAACTGAAATCCGAGAATTGTAAATACTCATATCACACAGCTCCTTATTTCCAACGCCAACATAGTTCCCCCATCTGTCTCCCGGATTTCCCGATTAAATTCGATCACTCTCCGTTACTAATCCCTCTGAGGATATATTTCATAGAAATAAAGCTCAATCATTAATCCATCAATTACACTCGTAATTCAAAGGCATCCCGGGAATTTGTTCTCCCTCTTACTTTCTCTCTTTCTCTATCTCTCTCCCTCTCTCTCTCTCTCTCTCTCTCTCTCTTTCTCTCTGTCCCTGCAACAGTTCGTTCTGCTTCAGCTGACAGATAAAAAAAAATTCAATTGGAAAATTCTGTATCGTCAAATCAATTGCTCTGAGCAGCAAAGAAGTAATTTACGGCATCCTTTTTTTTTATTAAGAAAACTGCTTGAAGCGTTTGAACGAAAATTCCGTGGACGCAAAACGCGGATAATCCGTCTTTTCCTACATACTCCACTACCACACAACGTGCCCCTGCTTATAACGTCCAATCTACTGCTACAAATATACGCCCGACGAACCGTGTGTCTCACACTCGGCCACTCGCCCGCGTTTGTCCGGATAGTCTCGCTTCTTCTACTTCCGTAAATTGCAATTCCAATGTTTTTTTCACCCCCTCCCCCTTCCTCCTCTCGTACCGCCTGCCCCACCCACCCAAGCCTTTGAAAATGCTTCCCGAGCTCTTCTCATATTCTTTCCATCTATTCCATCTCGCATTTGTGCGGGAGAAAAAGACTAGCCCATACTTTTTCCCATCCCCTCATGATTTCGTTCCTCCTCTATTCTTGATTTTCCCTGATTTTCCAACGAGAAAAATAACCGCTCGTAAATCCACCTTAATCATTATATCAAGCCCCCTTCGATTCTCAAGAAGATTCAATCGAATGTTTTCACTCCACTCGACTATGTAAAGATAAAAAATTACTCACGAAGTAAATACATCTTTATTATTACATACATTTAAACTCATATTGTAACTGTATAATTGTTTATATGTAAAAGAAAACACATCCAAGAATTTATCATAATGGAAATCTATTATATCGCTTTGAACGATATATTATTGCGAATGATGATGGAGTGTTATATGTATGATTACTGTTGGAATACGAGAATGACGCGAATCACCCGACGACTTGTACAGGCAATACAATTGCATAATGATGAATAAATTGATTCGAATATAAATACGTTTGAGACAGATTTATTCAATTGCAACCACAATTTAATGTATTACGACTAAGTAAGTTTAAACAACTAACTTCGGGAATATAAATTTTTAAAAAATATTTTTCGGAAAATTAGCTCGAATAATATAAATTTTTGCAAAAACCATCTCAAGCATTATAAACCTTCACAAATATAATTTAAATTTACTTGGATATCAGAAGTACAGGGAAACAGGTGATCGTAGGAGTGTTGACACTGAGATTTGTTGGCATTTTGTTTTGAAATTCATAGGATTATTAACCTATTAATGTTGAAAATGGCAAGCATTTCATCCGATGACACTACTTCGTCTCCAATTTGTCGGGGAATATTCTTGAGATGTGATTTTATTGATAAACTTTTGGTAAATATCTAGTATAGATCCGCCTGACTAAATTTAATGGAACTTGGTGAAAATGTACTTTCCGTGCCCCAACATTGAATCTGAGAAGCGTTTTTGGGGAAAATGATTTATGTGGCGATGTGGCAGTCCCAACTATTGGAATTGTCGCCCTCTCACCCAGTTGACCACTTGATCTCGTTGACAGTCTGACCCACACGTAAAAATTTAACTCGTCAAAAAAAAATTAAAAAAAAAATTTCGCCGACAGAAGGGTCGGCGGTAGTTGTGTAGGTTGCCTGTTCGAGAGACCATTGTTGGTCAATTTTGACATCATCTTTGTGTTCTCCTTGTCTGTGCCTGTTCAACATGTGTTGTCTTTGGGACCAGACGCCACCATGTCGACGCCGTTGGTCCCGGGTTACGCAAAGAGTGGTAAGGTATGTATGTTTTTTAATTCGCGATAACCAACCTGGTTGTTTTCAACAAATTGAGGTTTAGAATGAATATTTGAGCCACGAAGACTTGATATCTAATCAAGATTCAATTTCAACATCCAGACAGACCCATAAGAGACATTTACCAACATCTTTCCTTCCATTGAACTTCTTGCAGATATTTTTGTGTGAAATATTATTGCCTGAAAGTGTTTTTTTTTCGGAAAATATTTCTATTGCCGTTATCTGTGCCGTAGTTTTCTTGGAGTTATTTTTGATTAATTATGTTTCCAAACTTATTTAGTCATGGAGCCCAATTTAATCTCCAGTGTGGTCTTCGATTTTTTTGTTGTCCACGTACAAAGTATGAATGAATGTAGTGGAACAAACACTTGACATTCAAGGAGAACTTTTGGGGAAAGTTTGTCGGCCAGTCTGTGTCACTTGATATTCCAGTTTTTCGTCAAGAATGAGAGTATGAGGAGAATGGAGTGGCTAAGAATGAGGGGAGGATGGGGCCCGGTATACACTGTAGAGGGAGATAGAGATGGAGAGTGAAAAGCAAGAAGCTTTTTCAGGCGTCGCTGACAAACGGTCTCGGACTTTCTACAGCGGCTTGTCTCCTCCGGGGCAACACAGCAAGCTTCTACCACAGACATGTCTGCTGTTGCCTTGCGATGCTGCTCGTTTCACGAAAGTTCTCATAGAAAATCTCTTGAAAAGACGTAGACACAACCGTCACATTTTGCATTTTCTCGGGATGCACCTCTGATATATTCTCGTGGTATTGTATAAATATGAAGCCACTTGGTCCCGGAAAATTGTCATTTGTTTTTTATATGTTTCATCCACCCTCGAGCAGTATTTAGACATTAGTTTCATGATAGCCAGAAGAGATCAGGCCGACTCGAAAGTTCTGCTGTTGAAATTTTGACATGTCGTGCAGCCGTAAATCCATGCTTTCATGTTCTTCCTAGGTTAGTTCTCTCTCAAGGCTCATCCAAAGGATAAACTTTGGCCCTGAGTCTGGCGAAGATTACTATTCAAAGTTATTTCGTGCACAAACCCACGAAGAGATACGGAGAGCGAGGGTGGAAGCTGCGCCGAAACAGTTTGAAATTTAGCTGACGTGGAAAATATTCAAGGGATACCACTATCAATGGACTTTCAAGCTGTTTGCCACCTGAGCTAATCAATACATTAATGATCACGTCAATTATGGGATTTAGAGCCGCAGGAGTAGAAGAACCCAGCACGGAGAGCAATATTCAATAAAAATTACCAGCAAAAAGAGCTAAGGGTTGCGTGTCAAAAGGTAATCAGGGAGGAAAGTAAAATTCTATAAAAAAGTGCCAATAGTCACGTAACTCCTATGATTTGTTTCATAAAAATTACTCATCAGTCAGAGGCCTTATGGCTAGCCATCAGTTACAGTAAGGGGACTTTTATCCAGGACATGTTCTTTAATTTTTCTGGAGCGTTCCGTAAAAATTCTCAACATCCAAGAATTTTTATCATCGGGGGGTAATGACTCTTGAAACTTCTATTTGATATTACACGGTCCATAAAAATCACGTCACTTTTTTGTACTTTTTCGGTGACAGACCGGAGAATTTACAGAACATTACAGATTAATTCACGTCAATTCCTATAAGAATCGGTTGAAAAGAATTGACGTCAGTAGATTACGAGAATTTCCGCGTAATTTTTATTGAATATTCCTCTCTGCGTGCATTTTCATCTTGAAAATTGTGAAGAACTGGTTGGGAAAAATATTTATTGCATTTTACGGTGTACGTCAATGGTTTCGGTATTACTGTATAAATCACTTGCGAGATGTTCGACCTTTGAAGTGTATCTGAGGGTCATTAATTATTTCATTCCAGTAGAGTCCACCGTCAACTGTGGCTATATTTATTCTCAATTGTTCTTTTGATTTGGAGATCGTTGAACAGCTGCTCTGACATGGCGGACCACAGCACCGTTGGATGATGAAGTAGAGGACTTCGATGACGCTGAGGAGACTGAAGCCTATGAAGACCCCACACGTTCCTCCGATATCGCCTGAAAGAAAAAATTAATTCTGGTAATTGCGTAATGACAGGCGGAAGGGCTGCTGAATAATCTCCTATTATTGCCTGCATTAATGAATACTCGGTGAAATTTGTAAGTATTGAATGACCGACGGTAGTGGCCGTGCGGTTAGAGTGCTAGTGGCACGCCGAGGACCCGGGTTCGCTTCCCGTCTCCGGCGGTCAAAATTTGTAAAAATTTGTAGCACTCTGATCTCACGGTTCACTGCCGAGCGGTAGTCCAAGGTTTTCCCCTCAGGGTGAGGTTTTTCCTTGGTCCTTGGCGAATGCGGTACAGGGGGTGGGGGGTGGTAAGGGGTAATACGTAAAAGCCCGAAAGGGTATACGTGAGGAAGGAAATTTGTAAGTATTGAATGCAGCCATTGAGAGATATGACGTATGTTGTTACTATCATGTGACCAGTTTGGATAATTAATAATCAGGTCAAATCAATGCAATTCCAGGCTTTATTGTGTAGTATTGTCGAATCTATCTCGAATTACGGAAATTATCATCGTTCAACTCACACTAATAATCTACCATAAAATCACGAATATTCTTGCCAGGGAGAACATTTGATAGTCAACTTCCCCCGAGTTATCAGAACAAATGTTAATGAGAGTCGACGGAAACAATACAATGTCCATCAAAGTTGAAGGTAATTTTGCCATTCTGGCAAGTCTATCGTGTCTCAGAAGAGAATTTAATATTTGATCGTTAGCTAGCCCCTCAGGTTTTGCTGAGATCGAATGGAAAAAAATTATATTTTTAGAGCATCAAAGGAGAATTTAATAATTTATTCCAATTGCAATTTGATTCCATAATTGAAGGGGGTATTTTTAGAATTATTTTGTTTATATATTCTGATGTTTAAGAAACAAATTGAAAATAATAAAGTAAATCAACAGGGAATTTGTCAAATGAACATTTAAAAAATTGACAAGTCTAACAGAAAAAATTGCCGGATTCCAATAATTCGTGTTTCAATACTGCTCAAAAATGTGCAATTTCATTGAATTGTCTTATAAAAATCGCATTATAAAAAATGCCTGACATTTCAATTTTGGTAAATGTCTAGCATAGATCCACTTGACTAAATTTAATGAAACTTGCTGAAGATGTAGGTTTAGTTGAATCTCAAAATCGTTTTTGGAGTAAATGATTTGTGCGGACTCGTCGCGATCTCGAATATTTAATTATAGTCCTCTCATTAAATTGACCACTTGGTCTTTTTGACAGTCTGGCCGACACGTGAAGATTCAATTCTTCAAAAACAATTTTTACAAAACTTTTTTTGCCAACAGAAGGGTTGGCGGCGGATGTGTCGGATTGACTGTTCGAGAGACCATTGCCGGCCAATTTTGACATCATCTTTGTGTTGCCCTTTGTCTGTGTCTGTTCAACATATGTTGTCTTTCGGCCCAGACACCACCACATCCACGCCGTTGGTCCCGGGTCATGCAAAGACTGGTGAGGTAAGTATTTTTTGAATTCATAACATTCAACGTGGTTATTTTAAACAAATTGAGGGCTAGAATGAACATTGGAGCCACGAAGACATGATACCTAAGCACGGGTCCATTTCAAGGTCCAGGTGCCCTAACTGACCGCGCATTTAGGACTCGACTTATTCACTTGATTGAGTGCTGTTCGATCACCGCTCAATAGGTGACATTAGTCGACTATAGATCGACAAGCGATCGACCGATCATCGGCCAGAGATTAACCGTGGATTCACCAGCCATCGACCGTATGAACAATTCAATACCCTATCGAATCTCCATTAATTCACTATCGAACGATCTGCCAGGGTGGACTCATATTAGACATTTATCACAAAATAATCAATTTTTTTTCTAAGATTGTAAACAATCAATGCAACTCACTTATCAATTCATACCAATAGTACCCCATATCCTGCTTAAGCCGAACACTCCCAATTTTCTTGAAATAAACATGTAGAATACTTTGATTCCGGGTTTCAAAATCAGACCTGGGAAAAATAAAAATTACACGACAACCGGAAAACTGAAGCCCGGGATTATTACAATAACTCAGTGTGATGTTGCCTTCCCGGCTCGAGTGGTGTGGCTTGCATTTGCAGATAGTAACGAATGTCTGTACACGCTGGATAACAATTGGTACATTTCAAGGACTCATTTCCATCTCCAATCGCCTTATCGTAACTCGACGATTCCTCGGCGTCGGGAGTGTGCGGTAAAACTGACCACCAAGTACCTTAAATAGAACAGCCGAACATGAGAACTTCATCCCGAGAGCTCCTAGAGTAAGATTATTAATTGACATACTTTTGTGGGCTCGCAGGCATGGCTCGTCCTCTGTATTGCAAACTCTTCGGGAATCTGATATGTTGTAAAATGCAATTTAATTCATTCTTGGGTTATCACCAGGTCACCATGGAAATATTCAAATTGCAATGGAAAATATTGAATTTATATTTCATGGGTAAAGGTAAAAAAGAGGGTCCTATATTTGGTCAGTGGCATTCAATAGTATCCATTTCAATTGGCAAAATCCATACACTACTTCACTAGAAGGCTTATGAAAGAGGCATCAAACAGCTGAATGAAGATGAAACTTTCAAATTGATGAAAGACGTCAAAACTCTTTTCGTTTGTTAGAATAATTACTCTAAGTACATTTCCCCTTGACAACTTCTACATACCATCATGGATAGCTGAGGTATTATTGAGGAATCTAGGCCTGCGATATACCTCCAGAAACGCACATCCGATGTTTAATTTTTTTCAACAATGGAATAATATTTAGAGTTGATAAATATGTTCGTTCATGAATTATTGAGGGAAAATTATAGATCAAGTCAAATGCAATGGCGTCGGATTATTATTTACAGCTGTATGAACATTCTCTGGTAAATTCTCTTGAAATAATAAATTATTTCGCATTTAATAAGGAATAATTCGGGTCTTCTGTCGATTTCAGCTAATGTCTTAGGATTTTTAGAAATGACCAACGATAGTATATTTCAAACCTAGGGACGAAAAGTAGATAAGTCATTCTCACGTGCAAATTTACGATCTGAACCGAAGGCGAAGGTTATAAGCATATGGAGAATGCTTGTCTGATTCTCCTCCCGGGGTTGAATACGATTTTTCTGCCGAAATGGACAAAAGTGAGTGTTTTTCACCGAGCGAAGCGAGGTCGGAATACCCACTTTAGGTCCATATAGGCAGAAAAATTTATTAGTTCTATCTCAGAATTGGCAAGAAATGCATCAGATCAATAAAGTACAAAAATTATTCCTCATTTAATTATAGACAATTAATGACTTGAAAATGCTCCTTTATCTGCACGTGTTAAACAATTAAACTATTA
Organism: Psyttalia lounsburyi; assembly: GCA_030522865.1. Lineage (NCBI taxonomy): Eukaryota > Metazoa > Arthropoda > Insecta > Hymenoptera > Braconidae > Psyttalia > Psyttalia lounsburyi. The sequence continues at coordinate 37,113 of JAPYZN010000594.1, forward strand.
TTAACAATTTGGAGAAGAGACTGCACTTAATCCCATTGCCTAATTTTAAAAGACTGAAAGTGTAGAGGACTGATTCAGGAAAATTCCTGACTTGACATTTTTCGATTAAAAAAATTAGTGAAATATGATTGGTAGGCGCTTGTAAATCGGGGTTGTCCAGGGGCTCTAATATACTTAGGGCAACTCTCTAGGGCCTCCTTTGGGTCCTCACATTCATCGTTACCGCGTCTGGGCAGGAAGAAAGGCCGACAATTGCACGCTTTCCATATTGCAGTTGCTCGACAATCAACAATACAATCACTATAAGTGTAGCCGGTTTGCGTAGCGCTAGTTTCATCACTGAACATACATTTTCGGCGATTGAATGACACAGGTCGTATTGCATTTTCACTGTAAAACGAACTGACGTCCAGCTCCAAAAAGCTCTCGGACGACGGGGCTATGATAGCTTCGGATACACCACCACTTGTATTATCTGGATAATCTCCAGGATTGAAAATCGTTATCTAGAATTAATCCGAGAATTGTCAAAAGCATAATTAATGGTTAATAAAGCTATCGATATAATTAGCAATTACCATCCATCCAGTCGTTGGAAGAAATGGGAAGAGATAGTCTTCCATGAACGGCTCAAGGACGACTGTCAAACCATTGGCCAGACCGGGAATGCCAATTTTCTTTGCGTCGATCTTGACATATTTTTTGAAACTATCGGAACTAGTTATTGACACACCTGATTATTTATCGGTCTTTGAGGAGGAAAATAATCGATAATTACCTTGGAATGTCATCGGCTTCTCGGGCATAATTAAACGTGCAGCAAAATCCATTCTGAGTTTTTCGGAATGCCAATAACTCCGAGCAATTCATGAAAATTGATCTGTACGTGCAGGCTAACACGATATCTGTACACTTCGGCGTCACCTGCAGGCAAATAGAAGAAAATACATATAAATGTTAACATAATTTTTCTTACCTTTTTCATGTCCTCTCAACTGATTTTATAATCTCTGTAATGTCATATCCTGCACCGAAATATCTCATAAACATTTCGTGAGCTTCTTGTCTCCGCGTCCTCCGCTCAGCTGTATCATTCTCCTCGAATGCCGTATCGTATAAAATTCTGAGAGAGGAAATCAACTCGGAGATTTCTTCTGACGTCTTATTAATTAATTTAGACATTTGTCTGAAAAATGAAAAAATTAGGTAAATCGGAGTGAAAATAGTCAATATTCCAGTGAGTTACTCACATTTCGAGGGTCAAACTCTCTACAGCTCTTTTACTCATTCTATTAATACTGCAAATTGCAATGCCTTCAAAAAGAGATAATTTTTTAATACTATAATGGTATTCGTCCAATTTTTTTTTAATTTGACGCCTATTAGATCAATAATTTCAATTCACTACACGGAGAGAAAATTTTTAACCAAATTTGCCGTTTTTTTGGTAATCGCGTGGCATTTTTACAATTGGGAAAGATTACCCAACCGCATAGCAAAATTTACTATCTTTCACAAAAATTATGCACATGTCTAGACAATTTTTAGTGAAGGGTACACAAATTTTCTTAGGAAGTCGAGGAATTTTGACGGAAAACTACATGATTTTATTAAGCAGTCAACAAAAATCATAAATACGCCTAAAAAAAAATTAGTAAGCAGTCAACAAATTTTACTGAGGCCGTACGATAATTTTCCGCGAGTGGCCAAAATAACGGAAGACAAGGTGGTCGAAAATTTTTCTCCATGTAAATGAAGAGAAAAATCCTGTAGAAATTACCATTCCATGTGGTAATTATATAGCATTTTCGACGCTCGGGAAAAATTACCCAAAGCCATAGTAAAATTCACTGGCTTTGACAAAAATTATGCACACGTCTCGACAATTTTTAGGGAGATGTCAACAAATTTTACTGCGTAATTGGGAAATTTTTTACAAAAAACTAGATAACTTTTATTAAAGAGTCAACACATTTTACTAACCAGTTGGATAATTTTTATCCTACCCCTCGATACCTTTTAGTAAGCAGTGAGCAGTCAACAAATTTTACTGAAGCGGTACGGTAATTTTTCTCGAGCAGCCAAAAGACTACCCAATTATATAACGGAACGGTAATTGATACTGAATTTTTTCCCCCTGTAAATATTACCAGGAAAATCAAGTTCATCAGATGGATAATTGTCCGAGTCGACAACGGTGACTATTGGTGTGCATACGTAGTGCTGGCACAGACCGATCACCATAAATCCAAGTGTACAAATAGTCGTCACGTGAATGACAATCCAGAGAACCCTAGTTTCCACATAATACAACACTTTTTGAGAACCTCCATCTCACGACCGAAGGAAAAAATTACCTTTCAATCCAGGGTCTAGAGGATTCACTGAGATATTTGTAACCAACTATGCTTGAGCTGTCGAAGTACTCTCTCCAACATTTTCCAAAAGTACAAAATAATCTTCTGACACTGCAAGAGCCTTTGGGTCTTCTAGGTTCAGCCCATCGGCGCGAGGTTCCATGGCCCGACTGCTTTCCCACTCTTATCCCAATATTTTCCATGAACTTTGTCGCCGTCGGATGCCCCAGAACTACTCCCTATACATGCCTGACGCAACTAACGAGACCTGTAAAGTGACCAGCACGCCCTTGGCCATGAAGGGCAAGGTCTCAGTACATGTACTCTTTTTTCCATGCACTCGTCCCATACACAGACGCCCAAATGCACTCCGTAAATGCAGATTTCCCGCTTCACTGTGAGGTAGACAACGCTCAACATTACTATCTCACGCACGAGATCTCTCGTGTCAACTGCAAAGCACAGTGGACTCCACCACTTGTACAACTGGTATTAACCGGAAAAAATATCGTCCAGGCTGAGGAGGGAAAAGATAGTAAATGAAAAGATTCTATTTTGAAATATGAATGCTGATGAATTGTTTATGGAAGTTGACGAGTGTGGGCTTTCGACAGGTGGTACTCATTTTTTTACTATTTTTTTCTGAATTTTACATTGGAAAATTATCAGCTAGCGGAAGTGAAAACTCTGTGTTACGGGAAATTGTTGATTAACATGCGATTCAAAGTAATTCATTTGTTGATTATGGAATTTCAAATGGTAAATGGAATTTTCAATTTGTCTCTAATTGACAATTGTCGAAATGATATCAATCATTACAGTAAATTATTGTTCCCCACATATATTTCATTGGGAATAATAAATTCGAAAATGACTGACGCATTCTTTTATTGAGCATTGTTCTCGAAAAATTTGAAGGGGATATTTAAACATTAAATCGCACGTTGGGGCAGTCTCATTTGTTTGTTATGAATTGCCATAAATTGAAATTCTATCAGTTCATTCACGATTACTCATAAAAATTGATAATTAACCACTCTTAATTAAACATTTATTGTAAAAAAAATTATTCATAAAATGAATTGAATATTAATTTATTAATAAAATAAGATTATTCGATGATATTACTAGTTCTTATAAGCAAATTCACTAATGACAAAAATTTATCATTCCAAAATAATTAGCCGGAAGAAGTAATTTTCGCTTCCTGTAACTAATTTAATTTACCCTGAGGCGCGAGGCGCGCCTTTTCCGTGTCTAGAAATTGGATGAGTTCGAGATACAGTTTCAAAACAATTATTTCCAGTCAGACTCGGGTGAAAATTCAAAATACCCCGGACTTTGAAGTTCCCAGTGTTTTGGAAAAATAATAGCCATTAACAATTGTACCGGGAAAATGATCCATCTATCTCAGTCTACTACTTTTATAGTATCATAACAAAACGTCATTCGAGTTACTCAGTTTCAACGGGTGTCTACTACTTGCCGACGTGAACTCCTGGGAAATCTACAATATAACTCACGCCCCATATATACGATATTAGCAATAAACTTGGAGAATAAACCTATAAAGTTCGTTCACATATTTGGCTTCCTGGGACCGATGAATTCTCAACAGCCACACGATAAGCCAAACTGTCCGACCACGTGTTGCCTTTTTCTACTGTTCTAACTTCTATAACTGTGCGCCCAATGACCTACATTGTACACTCTTATTGTGCGGAGTCTCATCTCAAATGCATCTGGACAAAAGTTTCAATTTCGCGGTGGCTATAGATTTTTTTCCACGCCTCGATTGTCATGCCGCTGACTATTTTCAATTCATATCGTAGAAGTGGAGTTATTTTTCACTTGATAGACGCCATCTAAGCGCACAGAGAGAAATTTTTTAGTAAAAATTACCGCTCCATTTAATGATTGTGGAGTATTCAGACATTGAGGAAAAATTACCCAACGGCATAGTAAAATGCGCCTTTAAAAAAATTATGACCACGTCTAGACAATTTTTAATGGGGGGTCGACAAGTTGTACGGGGAAGTCGGGGAATTTTTCACGGAAAACTAGATAATTTCGATTAAGCAGTCATCAAAAATTATACATGCATCTAGAAAACTTTGATTGAGGAGTCAACAAATTTTACTGAAAGGGTACGGTAATTTTTCTCGAGCGGCCAAAATATTTCTACTGAATTTTTCTCTCCGTGTAGAGGAATATTAATATTCGAACAATAGAGACAGAAGAAATTTCAGGAGAAAGTCGGATGAATTCGCTAGAAAACTACTGGAATTGCATTGAAAAATTCTATACGTATTTGTCATATTTAGTAAATGTGTAATATCCGCTTGAATTTTTATCTTAACATCAATTTTCGAAGTTTTCTTTACTAAAATTATGTAATACAAAAAAACCTAATGTCTGTGGAAGGAAAAAAACCGAATGTGTGTTCAATAAGTCTAGTGAAATGTAATTTAAGAGAGAAATTCAAGGAAAATTGAAAATCTATCAAATTTTTATAATAATTATCTGTACAGATTGATCGTCTCTCCCTTCTTCACAAAATCGATACTAATTATTTTCGAGAGGAACGAATTAATCATCAAAAGAATGGGCACTGGGCAATTGGGACGCTAATAATAAGTCGCGAACTGGGACGTAAGCCTTCGTCAAAATTCATAACAAATTACTAGACCATGATAAATAAATGCCAGGCCCACAAATTTCCAATTGATGTAGGAAATACTGATTTAACTCGAAATATTGATATTTCACCGCACATCGCAATTAAATGTCCACCATTTCATTTTCCATGGCACCCATGAGGAAAAAACTAAATCAAAATAAATATAAGTAAATTTGTTATACCACACTATATACCTGAATGACATGGGATTCAGTGACATTCATTTTGCTTTACACAGCGACAACATTTAACCTGGATTTGGACGCAATGTCCGATTCGAATGCCGGACGAATTTTTATTCAGCAAAAACGTTGAATTTATTGCTCCATGGGTTGTACTACCAAAATGGTTCTCACTGGAATAAAGCGAATAGAATAATAAAGCGCAACAATACAGTGAGTTCGAAACTAGTAAATCGATTCGTTGTGGTTCAACGGAGAAATGGAGATTCATCTTAATTAATTTGTCGGAGCGGCAGAGTTGCCCACGGAAATGTTGGATAATGTATAATCGATTGGAATAGACTAGATAATTTGAGGAAATTACTTAAATACTGGACGCTCCTGTTTTCAATTAATATTCGACATTTACATGAAGGAACAAGTGCTCTATATTGTGTCTACCGAGATTGTCAGATGTGCCATTGACAGGTCCTGAAATTACAAGTTGGATTGAATTGGAGTCAACTGGAGTGACTCCAACGTTGCACATCCAAATTGACGAGGTTCTCATAGTTCTCATAGTAGACATGTTTATAATTAACAACGGAAATAAGTGGGGAAACTTTGGAATGCGCTTATGCACAGAGGAAAATATCCACTGACGGAATCGTTTTCAGCCAATTTCTATACACTGAGAGAAAAAGGTACTTTTGGGTAAAAAATTAAATCTTGGTTCAAGAATAATTTTTACTATCTTTTTGTCTTTTCTCTTGTCCTTTAAGTATGCACGTTGTCCAGGGAAAGAAATAGTATATTACGACCCAAGGCCAGAAAGTTGGATTTCCTGGCGTACGTGATATGAAGGCCGAGGCGAAGCCGAGGCCTTATATCACGTACGCG